>JAQIXC010000065.1:0-56059 GCA_034697605.1 Metabelba pulverosa
TATTGTATTTGAATTAAAAATAATTAGTGAATAAAATAAAATCATACAATAAAACTTAAGATATTCTCAATTTTTTTTGAGAAATATTTATTTTATTTTCAAATCACTTAATGTGAGATCTCATGCAAAATATTAGCAAATTTTATTCAAAGTTCAAAAAATTTATTCGACAAATGTTTTTGATTTAAACTCTGCGCTGATGTGCTTAATATCCAATAGTCATCGAAATGAAAACTAAAATATTCTCAGCTTTTTTGAAAAATATTTTTCTTTATTTGTTACATAAAATAAAATATTTTGAAAACACATTTCAAATCTTATTCAGAGTTTATAAATGTTTATTCGGCCAATGCTTTTGACTCAAATGTTTACTCAGCGCTGATTTTCAGATGAAAGCAATATTCATCGAAATGTTAGCTAAAATATTCTCAGCTTTTTTGAGAAATATTTTGTTATATATTCTCAAAAAAAATGAGAATATATTTAGTTTTGATTTCATTGTCGACATGTCATCGACAGAGACAACAATTGCTAATTTGAAAAAACAATTGATTGATAGATACAAAGAAATAAGTGAATTAAATAATACAATTAAATCATATAAAGCTGAATTAAATTTTGTTAATAATGAAAATACAGAATTAAAACGAAAATTAAATAACTTGATTAAACAAAGTGAAAACAAATGTGAAATTAAATTGAATTCGAATGAAGTGTTGGGTAATTACGGAAAAAGTACCAAAAAATTAAAAGTTATCGAAATTTATAATTCTCTTAAATTATGTTTACAAACATTTTTTGATTCATACGGATGTAGCGCTAAATTGATTGTATTTTCAAATAATGAAAACAATATTGTGTGTGATTTTGTAAATAACTTTCATCGACAAAATATAGGTGAAATTGAAATAAATAAATATTTCAATTTAACTCAACTTTCGAATCGACAAAAAAGTAATCTAAACTGTGTTTTGCAAGTTGTAAATAACAACAATATAACTAAAAAAAGTTATACAAAACTTAGTGTTTCGAACCCAACATTGTTTTCATATGACAATTAAGTGAAACGCAGAAATCAAGTCAATTCGCAAATACCTGTGATATCTGTTTATCAAGAAAGCGAACATATTAGCGGTTCATATCTTCAGACTGAATATGCAATTAATAAATGTATTGATTTATTGTGCATAAGAAAAGGGAAACCGATTTCTAAACTTAATAAACCAATTGTGTTGAGACTATCAATTGACGGTATACTTTGTGGCACTAAATCATATGTTAACTATGTTTTAGCAGCTTTTGAATTGAATGACAGCGATCGATGTGGAGATAAATACAATGTTTTAATCGGTATTACAAACTTAATATTATCTCAGTTTTTTTGACATAATATATATAATTATATTTTTATCTCTAAAACATGTTTAGTAATTGTTTCTCATTTTTTTGAGATAACAATATGTCAAACTACGTATATTATCTCAAAAAAACTGAGTTAATATTAAGTTAATTTTTTTATTGTTATAGCATGTCTAAACGCATCCGAAAACTATACGAATATCAAACAAAACTTCAAATATTTTCACAAAGATCTACAAACATTTATCGATAATAAAGTGTTTGTCTATAATAACAATCAAATTGATATTAATATCGTAATTTGTAGTGATTACAAGTCTTTGTTAATGACATTGGGGTTTAAGGGAATATCAAGTTCTCATATTTGTATTTACTGTAAGGCTCACAAAAGTGATTACTATAAATACAAAAACTATTTCGAATCAAACATTAAAAACTTTGAATTGGATTGCAATCTCAATGAATGGAATCGAGAACTTTGTGTCGAAAATGAGATTCTCATTAAATTACACAATATTTACGACTATATTGTTGACACTTTGCATATGCGTATGCGAATAATGGATAAATTTATAAGTTCTGTGATTAGTTACACAGTTAGTTTTCTGAAAAATAAAAATACGTTTATTGAAGACTTAAATAAACGAATTAAAGACTTGAATATTTCAGTGATTTTTAAAAAAGTTGAAAAAAGTGATTTTTACACGAAATACTCGATTGATAGCCGAGATTCAAATATCACTATAAAAGCGATCAATGCTTTGATTGATTTTATAATTGAATTGATTGGCAAAAACGATATCACAACTAAATTCTACAATGTTTGGAATGTAAGAAATACCAGTAAAATAATCTCATTTTTTTTGAGAATTATTTTTATATATTCTCAAAAAAAATGAGAATATATTAAATTAAATTTTTGATTTTTCTATTCAGTTATGGAAAGAACTGTTTTCTCTGATCGAAAATAGCTGCTCTGATTTTGACGCACAAATAGTCGAAACAAAAATTGGCGAAATTTTTAATTTGTATTCAACCATAAAATCGATTGAATTCGAAAATAGCAAATACACTCCATATCAACATATTTTGGCACACATTCCACAAATAATTCGAATTTTTCTATATATAACTGTCAAAGTATGTATAAATAAATTTGTAATTTTAAACATAAATTTTTAATTATATTATTTGTTTTAGCTATTGAAGGGCTTAACAAAAAAGTCAAAGAAATGTTGACTAAAAATGTGAATAATTTAGGCAACAATACGAAAGAATGTATTTTACATTTTGCCCGAAATAATGAACTCATTTTACAAAGAAAACCTATCGGTAATCGAAAACATTGGACTGAAGAACAAAAAGAATCTTTGAGTCGAACTGTTAACCAAAAAATTAAGTCTAAAGAAAATTGTGTTCTTATAAGTCCTGTAAAACAAAACCCTAAAAAAATATGTAATCGAAAATAATTGTAAAATATATTTAATTTAATATATTTTTTAATAAACATAAAATAGTTGTCAAAAAAACTGAAACTATGATAAGTACATAAATACATTTCAATTGCACTGTTTATACTTAGCTTTATTTAGCACTGTTAGGCTATTTCTAATAATAGATGTACGACAGCCCCAGTTTTTTTGGGAACTGCCGATCGGTTCGATCGCCGAACTCGTAAACCGATTGGCGACAAGCTTTCGAACGATTGGCGTCGAGTTCGCGCACAACCTCTTCTCCACCGCCGCCGCCAACAGGTCTGTAAACTGTAGGCATCGCGCGATTGCCGTCGAGTTCGCGCACAACCTCTTCTCCACCGCCGCCGCCAACAGGTCTGTAAACTGTAGGCATCGCGCGATTGCCGTCGAGTTCGCGCACAACCTCTTCTCCACCGCCGCCGCAAACTCGAGGCCAACTGTTCGGAGCGCCAAATGTACAACAGCCCCAGATTTTTTGGAAACTGCCGGTCCCGACACTCGGCGCTGTTGGCGTCAATAAAGTGATAGTTTATACAATATATTCACTCATTTCTTTAGGTTTCGATTTCAATTAAACGGCGCCGGTATTACTGGTCAAACATATGGTCAACTTCTCACATACAACTGAGATATCTTTCGTTGAATTATATCTCAAAAAAATTGAGATATAATTAAGTTTAAACATTGAAATTTTATAAATTTTAGTTTAGTGTTGTTTTGTTTTGTTTGTTTTGCTTTGAAACATATGTTTTTATTGTTTTAATAACAAAGAAGTATAAACAAATACATGTGCGTTTAGTGTTTCCAATTTTTGATATAGAGGGGGTATGAGGATGGACGGGTTTGCATTAGCGGCGCCGGCCGTACCGATTCATTTCACACAGTTACATTAAATTGGGACTTTTTGCAAAGTTCAATAACTTTTACTAATCTTGACAATTAATTAGAATGTACATGTTGTAAAATATTTTGTGTTGCCAGCGTAATTTATAAGAATAATTTAGCATACTCATTCTTTTTAATGGCATAAAATATTCTATTCAAACATAACGTCATTTTTTGTGGAGTTTTTGGGAAAAACTAGTTTTCGACTTATATTTAGTGTTAATTGTTTTGAAGCTTTGAATCAATTTTGTTATCAAATCAGTCGTTGAGTCCAATAGTCCAGACATTGATTGACACGATTTGAACGAAACTTTAAATTTCAGACTTAACTCGTCAATAGATTTGAGTTAATTCGTTGTTTTGCGCAAAACATCTGCAAATATATTCGTATTTGGATTTCAGAATAGTTTTGTCGCAAATTTCGACACAAAGTAAACAAATATAACGCAAAATAATGTCAAAACTATTGCTCAAAACAATTGGTTTGCAATCGATTAACTCGATTAGAGGCCAAACGGGTCGGCAAGTGTTGGCCCGAAGTTTCAGCAAAACATCGCAATTGAATCGAATTGAAAACGTCCTCATCGTTGGCTCCGGACTCATGGGATCCGGTATTATCTCCAACCGTTCGGCTGCTCAGAGCACCGGCACAGCAAATATCGATTACTAATTGTAATGATTGTTATCTCTTGTTTGCAAATGAAGGCATCGCTCAGTCGTGTGCGACGACTAATAAATTCAAATCAATTACTTTGACCGACGTTTCCGACCAACAGCTCGAAAAGGCTAAGACTCGCGTCGCCCAGAGTCTCGCCAATCTCAAGGAAAAGAAAAGAGGTTTCAGACATACATTCCCTTCCGTTCCCTTCCCTTCCCTTCCCTCCCCTTCTCTCCCCTTAACTCCTCTTTTACTTAAGTTTGCGCTTCAATACAATCAGAACTGAATTGAAGCGACCGTTTGATTAAATCTAATGTCTATTCTTTACTAAATCACTAAACAATCCTTATTCGCCTAATTATCTTCTTCAGGTGATCATGCTTATTTCACACCTATTTAACTTTGATCTTACTTACTGTACCTTGCTCATGAGGCGGTACGGCCGCAGAACACCTCGATTATGGCTCGTGACGTCTAGGTCTTGTGTTATAATTAGAATAAAGCAATTTATGATTGATATTGAATTGATCTTGCCAGTTTAATTACACTTTAAGCGCTTAATACGCTTTTTTATCTGTTATCTAATTGTTTTTGTTTTTTATTTAATTTGTAATTTAATATCAAATCTCCATTTGTTTTGAACCGACATCTGAACCGTTATTATTGGTTTTGATATTTAGTTTATTTTATTTTTTGATTTAATTATATGTTTTTATAAACAATTAATTGAATGAAACTTAAAACTAGTATTTTCTGAATGCGATTCACTCGAGATGTAGACGATATGACTTAGTCTGACCTAAATGTTGGCTTCAGAGCCATAGGTCCGGGAGAGGCACTCCAAATGTGATTGGATTAGCGAACGGAAAGTTAACTTTATTTAAGTATACAATCAAATGAATAAAATGAAACGAATTGAACGAAACAACAAAATTTGTGTCGAATTAATTGCATAATTACATAATAGATAAATATTTTAGCATAAATTAAAATTTTGAAAACTTTGATTAAATTCTGGGTTAATCTTGCAATAGTAGAATTGCTTCATCTTGTTCGAATAGATTTTACCAATTCTATTAACTCACTTTATTTAATTATTTTATTTATCCTATGAATAATTTTGTTCTAAATATAAAACACTTTTATCCGTCGATAGTAAACATCGATAACATAGACGAAGTGGTCAGTCGTATAACGCTGTCGACTAAAACAAATCCGGTTTCGACCGAAAACCTCCTCATTATTGAAGCGATTCCCGAATTATTGGTTCCAAAGCAGAAAATTTTTAAAGACTTGTGGTTTGTTTGGATGGACAGCAATAATAGCGAATAAATGCCTAATAACTGAGAATTTTTGTGATTAATTTAATTTAGCGAACAATTCAAAGATAACAAAACCGTAACTTTCGTGACGAACACATCATCGCTGGCCTGCTATGAGATCGGGAAGTATGTCGACTGTAAAGACAGATTCGGAGGTATTTCGGCATTAATTGCGATTTCATATCTCGTTCGTTGGACTCATTTGTGTGATTTGTGCGAAGGTTTGCATTTCTTCAATCCGGTGCCGATGATGAAGTTGGTAGAGATCGTGCGCGTTATGGACGGCACGAGTGAAGACACGTTTCAGTCACTCGTCCAGTTCGTCAAAGACATGGACAAAGTCGGCGTCGCCTCGAAGGTAGCGCTTCAGTTCATAACTCGTTTATTGCAAACCTATATTAGGTTTGGTATTTGATAGTTAATTTGAATGTGTTATCATGCTCAATTAGGATACACCCGGATTTATAGTGAACCGACTTCTGGTGCCATACATGCAGGAGGCCGTAAGGGTTAGTCAAACTTTGATTTATTTTAATTTAAAAATAAACTTTAATTTATTGCTTAATTAACTGATGTAATGATTTTTACTTCAATTTTAAAATAATCATGTTAATGTCACGATTTACAGTAATGAATGATTATTAAATAGTAAATAGTATAATTAATTATTATCATATTATGACATCTTATATAAATATAAATAATTGCATTAAATGGGATGTTTATAATTAGAAATAAAATTCTTTTGTTCAAAGCATTACATAGAAACATTTTATAAACATGCTAATTTATAAAGGAATTAAAATTAAGCAATAAAAAAGAAATAAGCAACAAATGCAAATGCAACTGCTTTAGTATTGATTTATTATTTTAAACGATGTAAGTTTTAACAAGTTGTAAAATTACTTAGAGATGAGGTAAGGGTAGAAGAGGTGGACCACTAATTTGATGACGTGTTTGCATTTAGCGCTAATTATATAGCCTTAAGCGGTATAAAACTAGATATAATTAACCAAGCTAATTATGTTTGCTTTGGTAACGTCTCAATCGAAAGATGCTGGAGAGGGGAGACGCGACTTCTCGAGACATCGACACAGCCATGAAATTGGGCGCTGGATATCCTATGGGTCAGATTCGATATTCCTAATTCCAGATTAACTTACACTGCAATACTTTACAAGTTTGCAGTTATTGCTAAATTTCTTCAGATGAGTACTTTAAGTATAATTTTTACTTTTTTTCAATTTTAGGTCCATTTGAATTGATGGGTGAGTTATGACTGAATTCTGGTTATAAAATATAAAGATATTCTGTTTTGTATTTATAAAAATATTTTCCAATTGATTTGACGCGAAATTATTGCCATTTACTTACAATCGGAGATGTCTTGTCTCTAATCGGCTTAACTGCGGCTAAATGTATGAATATTCTGATAGATTATGTCGGACTCGACACCAATAAGTTTATAGTCGACGCCTGGTCTGCGAGAGGCGACCCAAACCTAACGATCCATAAGTCAAAACTCATCGAAACAATGGTCTCGAAAGGAAATTTGGGCAAAAAGTCCGGAAAAGGATTCTATGATTACAGCAAACCTAAGAAATAAATGCTTCGAATTGCTTGTTAGCGATATTCGACGCGTTTTCCTATTATCCAAATATTTTATATATATTTTGATATTACGGTTATTCTTAATTTGAGTTTTACCTGAAATTTGTTGTTTGGACTGCAATGCAATCGATTCTCTGCTTTTCAGACGAATCGCTATATATTTTACTAAGAATTCAATTATTGATTGATTACAAAGTTTTGAAACACTTATTAAACATAATTTTTTCTACATTTTTCTGCTTTTTAAAGAGAAATTTTGTTTTTTATATGCAATGTTTGTGATTTTTTCTAGAGTCTTGTTGAAATAAAATAAAAATATGCATACACTTTTTTAAGCGATTCTATTTATTGCCACTTCTATACAGAAGCGATGAAAGTGTTGAACGCTTTATGCGAACCAATGTTTTGTCGTTTAAAATGTTTCCAATACTCACTACTTCCGCAAACATAAAACACTATAATATCATATAATATCATATTTTACTCGTATTTGCAAACATTTATTATTAATATTATTATTTTTTTGATTGAAAATGACGCGATTTAGACGTTTATTTCGTACGGCTTTAGTTTTATACTTTTCAAGTTTATACGAAAATCTTCCATTGAGTTAATCTATGATTTTAAGCTGTTTATGAAATGCGTTTTTAGATCTGACGGCGAAAACGCTTCTAAAGCTTATGTCGAATCTGTGGTTAACTAATGAGCGCTTATCCGATATTTATGCGAAAACTTTTCTTCAGATCAAATGTTTTTATTGAGTTAAACAAAGTTTGTTTTTGTTTTTTAATCGAACGATTTTAAAGAATTTTGGTTTAATTTACATGTGTTATTTATTTGTTAATAAAATGTGCAATGTATCATTCGAACATTCTTGAACCCTTGAGGTAAGAGTATTGTCTATCCGTTCGACTTGTCAAGCAATGAAGGGTTGATAACATAAATACATTATTGAAAACTTGGAAAATATTTTTTATTGTTTGCATTTGACCTTTATTTGTCAAATTCAAACGTTTCCTTTTGTTTGAGTTTATTTACCTTGTTAATTATAGTTATTGGTTGTAGACAATACAGGTTAGGCTGTAGACTATAAATGGTTATAATATAGCGAAACAGTCATTTGATAAGGATATTAGTAGAATTAAACTTGATATTTTGCAGTCGGAGCTCCGTTCCGGCCTCACCCGAACCCCTGGCGAAGAACTGGAACTGGAGTTTACGAGCGATTAATTTGTATTACATTTTGCAAATTTCAAGAATTTCCTAAAGAATTGTAGACAAGAGTTCGCTAATCAATAGCTTCGCACAACTAATCTCTAGTCTCTATTCGTAAGACTAAAAACTTTTTTCTCAAAAAAGTTAAATACTTTTATCGATTTGATATCGTCGTTAACACTGAAAAGATTACTCTTTTTTGTAAATTTTATTTTATTGAGAAATTAATTCAAAGTTACAGTGATTTCGATAGAATGGAAAGAAATGTTGGAATTGGCGACTCGTGTGTGTGTGAGAGGAGTGTTTGGCGTTGAGTGAACGCAATAACGTAATAACGCAATGCTATTGTGAACACATATTCTGTATTATCTTTGAAAACGAGTCAATTGCAGCCAAGCCTTGACAACAGCTGAAGAGCCAATGAGAGCGTAGAGGCAACTGATGACGGGCTGAGTCGGGCTCTCATTGAGAAAAATCGTAATACAAACTGAGAGCAGAGCTGTGATCGCAGCGCAGCTCTCGTTTGGCTTTAGCTAAAGCATCACTGCATCCAAACCCTACACTCAAACACATATTCCATCGCTCGGTCTGTGCGACACAACCGTACGATAGACTGCGATAACGAGACGAGCGCTCAAACCGAGCGAACAGTTGCCGATTCACAGCCAAGAACTGCATATCGAATGGAAAAACAAAGCACTTCTTGTGAGTACAACCAGTTTCCCATTCGCGGCGGCGGTCCTGTCCTTATCGACGGCTCCACCGACTTGATCGAACTCGAGAGCGACGAGAGCTTAGATCAATTGGTAAGTCATTGATTGACACTCGACCCATTCCACCCATTCCACCCATTCCACCCATTCCACCCATTCCACCCATTCCACTCATCCAACCCTTCCAGCCCTTCCAACCCAAGCAAACATTTCAAACCTTTCTCTCCAATTGCATACTATTGTCAACTATTTATTCCAATTTCTTAACCACTTATCGTATTTCCACTATTTGTTCATTCAATACCTTTATTTATCCTACTTATCATTGTATGTCTCTTCACTACCCAGTTATCTCTAACAACACACTTCGGTAGAGCATATTATTCTCATATTATTCTCATATTATTCTCAAATTATTCTCAAATTATTCTCAAATTATTCTCTACTCTAAACAAAAACACATTTTCTCTATGTTTGCAATGCTATACCAGAGCCAGAAGTTGTGCTAAATTTGTTTTTATGGTTCAACCGATGTTGTGATGCATTTTCTATTTACTTGCATTTGAAAAATCATTGTTTGAAAGCAATTTTTAATGAATCAGGAGAAAATAATGAAATGCAAAAATTCATTATTGACTTGTTATGCGTATTCTAACCTTGAATTGCATGCGAATTGCGAGGCATTTGTCCTCTTATTTAATAGAGTTGTGGAAATGTTTTTCTAAACTTGTCTACAATATAGCCTACGATTTAATGCTTTTTAATGCTTTAATCCGTTATTACAGACAAACAAAAGATAAACATCTTTTGAATTTAATTAAAATTTTGTATAAATGAAAGTAAAAGTCTGGTTTGAAAATATAGATTGTTATTATAGATATTAAAAGTATTTCGAGCGAATCGATTAATATTTTGGTCAATGATCTCCTATTTTATGATAATAGCGAATGTCGTCAAAGAGCCAAAACTTTTTTCAAGTGTTATTCGCTTTTGTTTCGTTTGTTTTTAGTTTAGTGTCTCTCAACCCGATTGCTGTAAATTTAAATCTATTTCTCTTTTAACATGTATTTCAAACTATTTTTTATTTGACAACAAACTGAGTCATGAAATTGAAAAGTATTAATCTTATGTTTGTCTATAAACTCATTTAATGTCTAAACTGTTAAATTTTAGAAGGTTTTTGATTTTTATAAGTTGTTTTTATTATTATTAAACAGTAGTTGTATATTTTTGTAATTATATCTGTATAGCTTTGTGATGAAAATTGCAAAACATTACAATTTATCATTAATTTAGAAGCATTTTGTGGAGAAAATTTCCATTGTCAATTTTAATCATATGCATTATTATAAGAATTAAAATTTGAATGCATGGTCTAGGCCAATTTTTGCCACATCTCATGTTACTGGCCTTACACTGTACAAATACTGTACAATGTTTATATTTTAAATCTAAGATATAGGAATATAGAGGATTTCAACACTTTTACGATTAAGTAATGTCTTCACAATTTAATTTGAGTTTAATGACAGCGAAAGCGTTTAAAGAGAAAAACAAACGTAACAACAATAACAAAAACATTGAAATTATAAATACTTTATACAGTCTTTATAAACAATTTTGTAAAGTCTTAAAAATTCTTCTCTCGATCATGTGCTGGGTAGAAATGTTGGTTCAGTAACCAAGATCACAACTTGATACCAAATACAAGTAACTTGTACTGTAAACGTGTTTTTGATAATGGATTGCAAATCAGTACGTTTTTACGTTTTTTTGTGCGTTATTTAGCTTTTCGTTTATGTCATCGCTTTTCTGAATATTCTTAATATATTTACAGTATTCGCATAAATCAGTTTATTATCACTTATTTTTCATGAAATAAAATATTTTTATCATTGCTCTATTATTTTATAGTGTAATTTACATTTTTTAAATGATACATTATATTCGATTAGCCTTATATTAGTGCGATATATGCACTGTCAGAATGTACAGCAGAATTAATTGCAAATTAGTCATAAGATCTAATCAATTGATTTTGTTTATACTCTAAATGTTTAATGGAATCTAATTTAATATTTCATTTTATTTCAACATTTGTATATATATTAATCAAAGTAATGCATTAGAAAATACACAGTTAACTTCAATAGCTAAGTTATTTATAAGTATAGTAGTACAGTATTCAGTAAAATATATTGTTGCATAAAATTGCTACTTTTCAAATACTTTAGATTTATTAAATAACTTTATAAAAAAGCTTAGATAAAAAGTTTTAGTTTTTTAAAATAAACTTTTTATCATTTAATTTGTTCACAAAATAATAAAATGAGCGTAAGTTTGGTTTGGGTTTTATCTAAATTTTTATTCTGAAAATATTTAGGAACAAAAAAATTTAATTTATTAAAAACTTTTTTATTAAGTAGAAATGCACATATTTTTGGCCAAATATATGTAGAGAATATATTCTATAAATGCTTGACAACAATGACTTGAGAGGACATTAATTTGTTGTGCAATGCATTGAATCGAAAATAACTCATCATTTTTGCAGTAATGCAATAATTTTTACAGATTTAGGCAATCGATTCATCTCTACCACCAAATGCATGCATTTGTCACTATTAGTCCCTAAAGTGTTTTATTTCGATTGCAAAATCCGACTTAACTTCGCAATTGTATTAAAATATATTTATAATTATTAGGTTTGCAAATGATTTTTAATTCCATGATATCCTCATAATTCTCTGTTTTCACTCGTAATTTGAAAACTCATTTTCATTTCTCTAATGCAAATCAATACACAAAACACTGTAGTTCTCACAAAGACATTGACGAGAGAGTCGTTTACTGTTTTATTTGTGCAAAACTTTTTTTTCATTTCGTAATTTTATGACTTAAAGATTGGTTTTCTTATAAAGCAATTGCATTACTCTTTTGTCAGTTAACAGTTTTGCCAACCATTATAAGTCTTATATTTATTATTCGATAAACAGATAAAATAAATGTGACTTTTCTTAAACACATTTTAAACTCATTTATTATACCGTAAGATATGCATTGATTGTATTTGTGTGCAATACTTTGGTTTATTAAGTTATTTTATTACTTCTCTCTTTATATAAATGTTTTTGTGAATTGCAAAAAATTAAATTATTTTTTATAAATTAATAAAAATATTAAATAAGGCGAACGTAAATTATTATAATGATTATTGAATTTATATTGGAGAAACATAATTATAAACAAATTAGTACATTATATTAATAACACTGAATAAAATGTATGCTGTGTAATTTTATATTTTAAACTAAAAGACTGTAAGTAATTAGCTATTTTATTTTACTTATATATAATATCACTCATATCAGATAAATAAAAAATTATTCTGTTTTAAATTTTTTTGTAACAATTAATCTTAATATTTTGTGCCAATCAATGTTGTCGTTAAATCAACACAAATTAAACTGTATACAATATCAAACTTAATATTTTAAAAATATATTTTTAGAGCAAATAACGAAATTTAGATTTTCATAAATCAATTAATCAATTTGTCTAATTATAGAGTGAAAAGATCTAATTAGACGTAAAAACATCCTCTTTCTGACAATTAAGTCGAAGTTCAATGTCTTTACCTCTTCGACCAATTCGAGTGCAAAATACACAGAATAAACAGTTTCTTGCTTAATTTGGTTTTAAAATAAAGTCGAATTGAATTCGAAAATAGATTACTTCGACCTTACGTTTTGCGTTAATTTTTTCTGTCGATTAATTCGAAAATAGAGTGGAATTATAATTTGAAAAAGTTTCATTGATATATTTTAGGTGTAGATAATTTTGGAGTGAATTTTCAAAATTGAGTTTCATTTGAATAAATTCGAGACTTTTGAGCGAAAAACTCGTAAAAGTTATGGACTATTATTAATGTTTACATTTGAGAAACTATTCACATGAGATGTTTTGAATAGACTTCTTATCGCACATGACATTGAATTAAGTTCGCAAATTATTTCCTTAAAAACTACATTGCCTTTTTCTAATCTATGCTTTCATATACATTTCTAAATTTGTGCTGTCTAATTAAAAAAAAGTGCTGGAAATGACTCGACGTAAGCCAAATGTGTGATTCAATTATTTGTTGGTATTTTCGACGTTTCGCTTGTCTTGTGTTTCGGTTAGATTTGATTATACGCTATAAATCAAACGCGAGATAAGAATAAATTGGATAAAAACGCACAAATCGTTTCGATTTATTCATAAAAATGCTTTTTATTGATAAATTGATTTTTTAAGTAAAAATATTTTTTCATTTGGGTCGAGCAAAGCTCAAACTCGATTCGCACTAAATAAACAGTACAATAGAGCGGAAAATTCATTAATTCAATTAATTTTATTCATTAAAATTTTTCGTATTCGATGACTACTCAAATCAAATCAAATCAGAAATTGATTTATAAATTATAATATGTTTAAAATTTATTTGAATAGAAATATGTATAATTATGCGTTTGTAATCTAAGATAAAGAGACGAAATAAGTTATTTGTTGTGTTAAGCATGATTAATTAGATTTTTAAATGATTAGATCCATAAGTGTAAGGAGTGATAGGCGTAGCTAACGGTGCCGATCGATCTTAGGGTCAGTAGAAAAACATGAAAATCTTTTTCTTATCTAATCCTCAAATTAATTGAATAATTAATTTATTAAAATGACATTAAATCGATTTGACTCTTCTATTCTCAAAGTGATTGATTAATTAAGGGTTAATCTAAAAAACGTTTTATCAATAAAATCGTCAAAAAGTTAATAAATTTCAAAATATTTTCATTCAGTCTTTTATTCTTGCTTTTTGTTTTTATTTTAAATAGCTAAAATGAAACAAAATAAATACAAGCTTAATTAAACCAAATATTTTCTGGTTTTAATATAAATAAAAACTTGTTTTGCATTAATACAAAAATATTTGAATATTAATATGGATTTACATTTGATATTATTTTTAAGAAAGCAAACAAATCTTTCTTTTTGTTTTATAATTGATAATTATATACTTGACACTCACATAATTTTATTTCAAATTTCGTTTGTTATTTAAATTATATGTTTATATAAAACTTGTATTTGTGTAGATTTTTTAATAAAAAAAATTAACCAAGTAATTACAAAAACTTCAATAACAATTATGGGCATTTGAAAATTTTTAGAATTTTAATGGTTTAACATTTTAATGATTAAATAATTATAATTGTGCTATAACTCTTAATTTAAGCGAATAATAATTGTTTTATAATGAATGAAAATAAAAACAATTTCACCATACTAAATCTAAAACAATTAACTTTAGTACTGAATTACTATTGAATTTAAATCGTATAATAAGTAACTATTGACTACTTGTTAAGTAAAACACGTCTTATCTATAATTTAATAAACAGTAGAATTTTAGCTAAAAAATAGTTTAACCCATTAATTAAAATGAACATAGTAAATCTTAATTATTGACTATAATTGTTGAAATTTGTTAATTGCAGTATTTATGTGCCAAAGCCGAGAGCAACGAAACAATCGCCGGGTCTTCTCGCGAACAAAACCTTCAAAAAGCAATTGCAAACAAAAACCGAGTTTCGAATCATTCGAATTGCAAATACATTCGCGAATCAGTGAATAAGTCAGACAACGATGAGGAGGAAGACGAGGGTCAGGAGGAGACGAAACTCAACGTTCAGACCATTCACACCATCTCCTGTCGGCCAATATCGGAGACATCACTTGTGAGTCAGTTCAGTGTCTCGAGCTCTTCCCTCAGCGATCCGAACGCTCCGATGTGTAAGATATGTCATATGAACGCCAAGGATAACGATCCGGTAGGTCTGCACCGGCACTCCACTCAACCACTCAATTCGCCTCTTCTCGCCTTCCTTTCTCTCCCTTTCTCACCTCTTCTCCATTTTATCTTTTAATTAAATTGTCTTAATTGAAAATTAGTTATACTTGTTAGACAAATACCCGGCGCAACAAAATTATTAATAGCTTTTAAGTTCGACATTAAAACATTTCCTCCAATTCGATATTAATTAATATATATTGATCATATTTTCACTATGATAAATTATATACAGTAAATTTATAATAATTTATATTGATATTTAAATATTTGTGTACTAAATATATTGTTGCTAAATTTAATCTAGCTGATATCTCCATGCCGGTGCTCTGGAACAATGCAGTACATGCATTGCGGGTGTCTTATGGTACGTCCATTTTTCACATAACACTTTCGACATTTGAGTTATTTAAACATATGGAGTACCTTGCTCAATTTTGTTTATTTATTACAACCGGTAGTTATTGTAGCTATTATTGCATTTGTATTGCAATTTAGTCTTCAGATAAACTCCACTCAAACAATATCTTGAGTTCTAAGATAAGAAATATATAGTTTTTTTTAAATAGATTTGTCTAATTGAAGTGTTTTCTTATTAATCGATTACTTTACCATGTACTTGTACATAGCGATGGCTCGAGATAACCAGCAAGAAGTCACGTAAACCACTAAGTTGTGAATTGTGTCAATACCAGTACCAGTGGCACAAAAAGTTTAAGGTTAGTCTCATCTCTTACTCTTCGCTAAACTCTTCATCGATTTTGCGAATTGTGTTCGCGATTCGAGTTACCAGTACTTCAGCTCATACTCCAACTCCAACTCATTGCTGCTTTTTCGCCCAGTTTTTACATTTTATTCCAATTTTTACAAATTTAAACTATGTATTAAAATTTTATCGCTGCTATTTTAGTGGAAGATAATTTGTTTTAAATACAAATTGTGCTGACCTTTTGCTAACTCAATTGACGCACTTATCACACCCTAAACGTATAGTTTACTTAATATTTAAATCATTAAACTTTTTTTTGAAGAAAAATCAATTTTTTTGATAATTTTGTTATAAATTATTCCTCTTTTTCTTCTCTCGATTCCGCTCTCATCTCTGTTTTGTATTTTGATTATAATGTCTAATGAATTGGGTTTTCGAAGTTTTAGCAAATGATCTCAAAAAGTATGTAACCATTCGGTGCATAATCTAATGTTGAGACCTATTTAACTATTTAGTGCCTGTAGTGCCTGTAGTGCCTTCAGTGCGTTTAGAGCCGGGATATGGGGATATGGGTTGCATATCAAACCGAATTCTACTTAACCTTTTGCACCCAAAGGTGTTTCGGAACTAAAGCAACGGTTAAATGAGGAAAAATTTAGAACACAATTGTCTTCTCTTTGTTTTGCTACTAAATCATTAATTTTTTCGTTATTTATATGTTTTGAACAAAAAACTGCAGATTATTTACAGATGAAAAATCAAAACAATTTTATTCACGTTTAATTTATTCAGCAATTAATTATATAAATATTTTTCTTTTACTTTTTTCTCTCCACTTATTTTAATATCCAGTTTGTGTCATGTCTTCAATTTGTTATCAATTGATATAATTTTATTGAATAGCATTCGTATGAGTATTGCATTAAAATGCATTTGCGGCACAAATTTTCACATAAATTAGTGATGTTTGTCACGAATCACATTAAATGAATTTTTGTTTTATTAACTAACCAGAGGTGAGGAAACTTTTGCGAGAGACCCGGCTTTTATGTACTGTCTATTTCGGCGCTAATGCCCTCAAAATGTTAAAAGAGGTTCGATTAGTAGAATAGTAACAAACTGTTTAGTTTTGATCATTTAGTCGAAAATATTAGTTAATTTGCAAAATAATTATTTTTGACTGGGTCATTTTATAGTTAATTCGCTGGTTTGCACATTTATGTAGCTCTGTATAATGTACAGGCTAAATCATTTTAATTGTCATTTTATTGTTTTTCAAATTTGAAATTTATCAAATAAAATGTTGAAAGTATAAATTTTAATTCTAACAGTAATTTAGATTATCAAATATGAGCATTTTGAAATAGCTTCTAATTTAATCTGGATTGTTCTTGTTCTTGATCTAACTCATACTATACTATGCAGAACACATATTAGCATTTTCATGCATTTTTCTACCCAACAAAAAATGCGGATAAAAATTTCAAAAACCTATTTACTCTGGATTTACGCTGTATATGAAAAATGAACGTGATTCTAATTCTCATTTGTTTGCGTTGGCTAAGTGTCAATGCGATTCAATGTTAAATTTATTTAAAAATTTACTTACGATTGTAAAACAAAAATTCGTATTTTAATGTAAATCAATACTTTTACATAAGTACACAGTTTATTTGAAAAATAGAACTTTGCATTGAAAAGCAAAACTTGAATTAATCCGATTTTCCAAAACTAATCTAAAAACAACAAAATTGAAAACTTTTTAGGAATTCGATCTGAAAAGTATAGTTTTAGAAAAGAAAAAACAAAAACAAAACAGCTAAAAACCTGCATGCTAGTAATTCTGATGCCAACGAAAACATCAATTCGGGGTTTAGAACAGAAATTGTTGCTTCAAATAACTGGCGAAATAAGCTTTGATTGACATATACAGTGAATTATAATATAAATATAATGTGCATGCTAAATAAATGGAAATGAAAGAACGGAAATTAACCTGTACGCTTTTGTGGCTGAATAGGTGAACCAATGGCAGTTCCCGCACTGTTCGCGCAACGACAAGATCCTGCACTCGCTGTTCATAGTGTCCCTGAGTGTGATGGCCTGCTGTGCCGTCATAACAGTGATGTGTTTCAAACAGGATCGGGCCGTACGGGTCGACCCGAACCGAACCGAGTTGTCTCAGTCGGAAATAGTGACTCTCATTTGCGGCGTTTTGTTCTTTTTGGCCTTTTTTATGGCAATGTATGTGGAAGTGAAGGCCAGGAATACCATCTATAAACTGTTCGTCAAATTCATTTACCTCAACCAGCAGTGGTATATCGACGAGTACGACAAGAAGGACAGCTCTCCCGTTCACGTATGACATCCACTTCCACTCCAACTATCTCTTCTGCAACTAATCAGCGAATTGTTTCGAATTCCGAAACACTTTTAGACTATTCTATGCAATAAACGATTAAACAGTCTATAAAACGAGAGGCACTGACGACGAGAAAGACGTATACTTTTTGACATAATTTATTCGGACCTAAACTTATTTATTATACCAGTATTTCCTATTCAAAAACATCAGTCAATTTCGTTTTGCTTTTCTTAATTTGATATGTACTAAGTTTTATAAATATCAATTCAATCGAACTTTCAGTGCAGCTATTCATTAGTTCTTCAAATTCTGTTTTGCATTTTCCAAACATTCGCTAAAATTTTATCAATATTTTAAACGAAATTTTTTAAACAAATATTTTACACAAAAACTGAGAAAAATGTTTTTTACAATCAATTAAAATCAATCATTAAATCATTTTAAATGCAAAATAAACTTGAATTTAGTTCAATTGTAAATTAATTGTAAATATTATATTATTTCTCAACACATTTTATGTACGCTTTTTCATAAACAAAGTTTCGTAATTCGCGATAAAATATATACTTAAGACAAATGTAAAAATTATGAATAAATAATTTAATTATAAAATTTAGTTAAAGTGTAATAAATATTATATCAATGACATTTTTTAATCAACATGTTTATGTTTTTTTTTATTAATAAGTTTATTAATTTATAAAGTAATAATACTGTACAGCTGTTGAAATTTAGTTTTAATTTAGTGATTTAGTTTATTATTAAATATATTAATAGGTAAATTAAATATTATAACAAGTTAATTTTTTATTTAAACATTAAATTATAATTTGCTTTTCTATGTAATTAGTAATTACTAATTAGTATTAGGAATAATATTTTTAAACATAAATTTAATCAAATCAAGATTAAACTTAAATTAAACTAAATTAAATTTGTAAAATAAGCAAATGTTTTAAAACGAAGTTGACAATTTGTTTTTAAAAACATATCAACGATTAATCAAATTTTGTTAACTTTTCTAAATTTATAACACAAATCATATAATCTGATCAGATGTGCAAATTAATGATTTGATAATTTCAATGAAATTTTATTTTTTAAGTATTTTTGTCGAAGGTTTCAACAAATATATATAACATGTTTATACAACATAGAAGTGGTAAAAACGAGCGTAAAGTAGAATATTCTGGCCTCGACTTGTGTCTGGGGTTCAATGCCAGCGCTATTTGATTCTATAAATACGACAAAAGGGTATTTCTGCACATATGACGACAAATAATAACTTATTTTTTCGGTAAATATTGATTTTTAAATACTTTGCAGAATATAAGGAATTTATAAGTTTAATAAAAATAAAGCATTTGTTTTCTACTTGTTTTAAGTATAAAACAATATTGTCTTACTTGAATAATCTTGCAAGTTTCAATTTGAAATCATCGAAAATTTATATTAAAAAACATTTTGCAGTCGATAATCAATACGAGATATTTGTTTTTGAAAATTCTTATGATTTACTGCTTTCGCGTTATTGTGAGCGAAAATATTTTTTCCCTTTTGGACACAAATCCAGAATTTTTAGTAAAACAATATTTTTGTGTTTTCGCAGTCATTAATCATGTTTTAGTCGGTTATTGTTTATTATTTCTAAAATAAAAAGCAATTCATTTTAAATTTAATTTCTAACACAAACTGTCGTCACTCGCATTCGGGTTGTATTATACAGTAATGTATAAAATATAACAATATATAACTTTAGTAAATATTTAAAATTTTTGCCAAAATTAAAAAACATGTACTAATTTTCACCATAAAATATATTACAATTTGTTTGTAATATCTGGAAAAATAAAATGTGTTTTTGAAAGTAATTTTTGAAATTCAAACTTTTAACGTAAGGAAAAATAAACAAAAAATTTTGAGAACTTTTGATTGAAAAGTAAGTGCTTTTCGTGTTTACGTCATGTAATTCGAGAAAAAAAGAGTAAAAATAATTTTTTTCTTAACATATGAACACAAAAAAAGTTGTCATAAAAATGTCAAATTTATTGAAATTATCGCAGTTTTCGCGAAAATATGGTTTTATTGCTATTTAAAACACAACTGAAAATACGAAAACTCGACTCTATTGGGGGTTTTGTTCGCTATTTCGATGAAAATATATAAAATACCGAAAATACTATTGATTTTTGGATTGAATCAAATTTTTATTTCAAAGATAATCTAATACTAAATAAAACAAAAATAAATTGACAAAAGTATTACCAATAGACGAGTGGTTTATTCTAGCATGCTCAAACAAACAACAAAAACTCTACAATCAAAACAAACGATTGATTTTAATTTGAATAGAAATGGTTTGGAAACTAAATTTTAAAAATATTATTTCGAATTTGAGTTTTAAAATAAGACGAAAATCGTATGAAAAGTCAGAATTGATTTGCGAACCGAAAATTCAGACCAAATGTTAGAGAAAATAATTGCTTTGAAAAACGAGTCAAATGTGTTCTACAAATGCCAAACAATTTTGTTTCCAAATGAAAAAATGCGATAATTTAAGTGAAAAAAATAAATGGTTTAATGGTTTGAATGTAATTAAAACATTCGACCGATTGGTGTCTGCAGTGCGCGCCGAGAGTGTAGGGCCGAGAGTGTAGGGCCGGAGCCGAGAGCCCACACTTGCCGTACATTTGCGATGTTGTGATTGCTTTTAATTTGCGATTAATTGATATATTTATGTCAAACACTGTTTTGAAAGCAATAATTACATCAATTTATTAGCCCTTTTCGTCAGCTTTTCTCCCATTTAGTCGAGCGTTGACTGCATTCGCAACTAAAGAGAGAGTTATTGGAAAAACATTCACTCATTTGGCGTAAACTGAGAGAGAGTTTGAGTCAAAGTTCTTATGTCTCCGAAGGTCTGCTGAGAAGACGAGAAGAAACGCGAGACTCGAGTAGTGCCGACAAGAGAGAGAAAGACGTCTTTCTCTTCCATTCGCTCTCTATCTCTCTCTTCGCTCTCTTTCGCTGCACTCGACTCTCACGAGAGTTCGGTTCGGAATATAAAAAGAAAAGTTTTGGCGAAAAAACATTCAACTCTTGAGTTGAATATTCGCCGCAAAGATATGACTGAATGAATGCATTCCTAAATGTGAAGACTTTCCTAACACTTGCAAACATTTCACATCCAAACTATCAAAAGTATAAAAACTTTTCTCTCTTTTACTTTCGACCAAAAAATAAATCTATTTTTAAACACACAATACAATCGACGAAAAGAAGTGAAAAGCAATAAAAATAATACGTTTTTGACATTTATATGGATTCGCATTAATGAGAATATTTGCTCAGAATTTGGCTCTTCTTTCGCAAAATCCGTTCATTGTTTCCATTATTTCACTCAACTATGCATTCAATCGAAAGCCAATGAAAGCGCTGTTCGGCTAACGATCGACGCATTCACTGCTAACCGAGTGATCGCCGATTGCTCTGAGAATTGCATTCAAATTCATTGCACTTTTGCCACACATTTCTCATCAGAAATAATGCGCTTTTTGTACCAAAAATTCGTTCTATAATTAGCGCCAAATTTATTCGAATTGTCGAACGAATAGCGATTCGAATTGGCGTTCGATTTCGGATTCATAGTTCGACTAAACATTCGAATCAATCGATCGCTTTGTTCGACATTTTCACTGAAATCTCAATTAATTGAGTCATAGATCGAATCGAATGGACATTCCGAGCGAATCGAATGCAGAGATGACTTCGAGTGAAGAACTCATTGAACTCTTCGGTCACTTAAAAGAGGTTTCGATGAATGCGTTGCGAATCGAGTGATTCGAATGAATCGATTGATTAAATGATTTTGTTTTCGAAACCGAATCACTCGAACAGGAAATGCGGCAAAAAGTGGTCGAAAGGGAGAAACTGCGGCAACAGTTGCAGCACAAGAACGAGTCGAAGGACTGGAACGAAGAGTATTGGAATCGATTGCGACAACAGTTGGACGAATACAAGGCGTGCGTCGACTCACAGACCCCTTCCGCGCAAACACTGCACCGAATCAAAGGTCCGTCCGTTCGCTCCGTTCGACATAAACTGCTCTAAACTTTCGGTTCTTTTCGTTTCGATCGATAGAAACGAACCGCGAATTGAATGCAAAGGTTTCGGAATTGTCTGAAAGGCTGAGAGAAAGCGAACGAATGGCCAAAGAGTCGGTCGAAGCGATGCGAAGCGCGTCGACGGAAGAGGCGGCGGAACTGAAGCGCTGTTTGGATGCGAAGCAGAAACAGATCCAAGACTTGCGACTCGAGTTGAGTTCGAAAGACATCGAATCGAATCGATTGAAACGCGATTTGAGTGACGATAAGAGCAAAACTGCCGATCATTTCCGCGAAATCAAAGAGTTCTACGAAAATCAAATCAAAGAACTGAACAAAGAGTTCGACCGGAAGTACCAGAAGTGTCTGCAGACCAACGACGAGAAGATCATTGAAGTGAAGGCCAATTGCTTGCGAACTATCGATAAGACGAAAGACGAGTTCGAAAGCAAATTAATGAAATCGGAAAACGAGTCGAAAGAGTTGAGCGAAAAGTACAGACATTTGTGCCTCGAATTCGAAGCGCGAAAAATGACCTCAACTTTCGTCGCTCTCAACGCCAAAGCCGGCCCGAAGTCGCGGCCGACGCCCGGCTCGGAGGCCAAGAGCAGAGCGACGACCCGTTCCAAGATTCTGGTGCTCGACGCGGACGACGAGCCCAACGCACCGGCCGTTCAGTTGGTCGCCAGCGCTTCGAAACGCAAGAAATTGGGACCAAATAGTGACTCGTATTTGGATTTCATTCGAGACGACGATTAGAGCATTACTCGTCTCTCGACTCGCGTTCGCTATTCAATAGATTTCATAACAAATCAAAACTACTTTTCGTTTCAAATACTTTTACTCGAAATACAATAATTCAATCCATTTGTTGTAATACTTGTTTTGTTCGTATTTTCGCAATTCATTTATAAAAATCAAAAACATTTTCTTTCCGATTATCAGTGAATATAAACAAAAATAAAATTTTCATTAAATTAGAAAAAAATAAATAAATAAAAAAGACATAAATTCACAACACTTTTGAGTGAAAGCAATGAAAAATCATTTGGAAAACCAAAGCTTTTTTGTTTAATTAGTTTTAGTGAAAAAATATAATAAAAGCGATTAAATGAATTGACGAACCATTACGAGGGATACGAAGCGTTCAATTCAAAGCAATTGTTAGACACTATTCGAGAACATAGTGTCGATTGCGACACAAACTCGACATCGATTGCCATCTTATCAGTCGAATGGCAATCATTGGATCAGTTAATGAGTGAATCGTTTGATTGGAAATAAAGACAACAATATCTGATCGAAACAACACTCGACTAGTCTTTATGTCTGAATATAAGGGAAGACAACGTTTGTAGACATTTTGGATATCAAATAGTTTTGAACAGATATTCGCGAAAGCATTCAAATATTGGACACTTAGTCTTCGAGGAATGTCATCTGTCCCGGGCCTCCCTTGCGCATGTAGCGCCGGTAGCGCTTATAGCTCGAGCTCTCGGCCAACTGGGCCTTCGTCTCGTCGTCCTTGTGCTGCTTCCAGACGGCGAACTTGTCTTTGAGCCATAGCTCGTCTTCGAGGTACTCCTGGACCTCCTCGTCCGACAGGGCATCCCATTGTAATTGAGACAAATTCATGGATTTGCGGATTATGTAGAGCTTCTCCTCTTCACCCAAAGGCTCTTTGTTTACGTTGAACCTCCAGACCCACCGACAGTACCAGAAGAGGTACATCGCGACGGTGTAGGGCAGGTACGCCAACTGCACCCAAAGCACGTTCTTGTAGGACGGCTTCGAATACCCGCCCTTTATATCCATCTTCTCTTCGATTATTTGCCGCAAAATGTTCTCCTCTTCGATGCGAATGTCGTCTTTAGTTCGGAACCGATTCCTCTTCCGATTGGCGACACTATTCCCGATGAGACCATCGGTTTTGGCGATGTCTTGTGCTTTGAGTCTGTATTTGGGAACCGTTAGCAAGTAATCGATGGCCTCTTTGTATCGCGAGTGCATTGCGTAGTATTGAAAGCCAGAGATGACAGTAATAGTGACGATAATGACGATCCGGACGTCGACTTTGGGCGCATACATGCGTCGGTAGTAGCGGTAGTAATGGGCGTACATCTCGTCCGGATTGTCGAGCATATAGTCGTAGTCCTTACGGCTCTCCTCGTCGCGCAACACCTCGTAAGCGGTGGCCACTTGTCTGAACCGGTCGGTGGCGGTTGCCTTCGCCTCTTCGCCGCGGTGTAGGTCCGGATGCCATTTTCGGGCCAACTTTCGGTACTCTCGCGATATCTCCTCCCGACTCGTGTCCCGCTTTACCCCCAAAACTGCAATTCAGAGCAAATATATGAGAAATGAGTGCTTCGGTCAGCGCTTCGGCGAACGTATTGATCGATACCGTCGTAGCAGTTGTCGCGACCGCAGTATAAGCCTTCGATGAACGCAGAACTGGTCCCGAAGTGCGACCACAACGACAGCAAAAGCAGTAATACTTTCGTTGTCTTCAATGCTCTCGAGTTTTCGCTCATTTCTCGCATTTCACACATCTTTGCCTAACATTTGAATTGCGACTAAATTCACAGTAAATACTAATTCATAATAAACTCAAATACATTGAAAAACAAAACTAATAAATAAATAGAGATTTTGGTTACAAATGCATTGGAATATAGTTTCGGAAAATTTGATTCAGTTTTGACTAAACATTAGTTTTGAGCCGAATATCGGATTAAAACTAAATTAGAAAAGCGATTGAAACGTGTCTTTGCGTTAAATCAAACACACATTTGCTGTCAAGTGATTATATTCGACGCTAGTGTTCGCGACTGGCGATACCGGTTTGTTTTCACCCAATATTTATGCGACTTGCTATTTTCATACTTGTTTATATTGACAATTTACCCGCTTTTAACAGTAAGTTATATTTTAGATACATTTTAGTAATTTATTTGTTCAAATTATATTTTTAATTGTAAGTATATTAAGTATGTTTGTTAAATATTTATTTATATTTTAGTTAAGTGTCAAACAAATTGGTTTCCTATTTAAACACTATTGCCATAAGAGACGCCTTCAATACTTATGTCATATTTTAAACCAAATCTGAATTAAAGTTTTTATGTTATGTAAGGACTGAATGAGAACTCAAATGAATTGAATTGAAAAAATACTCAAAAAAGTGGTGTTAGTGTCGATAAATTGGTTTATTTAAAGTAAGTAAAAAATTAGGCCAAAGTTTTAAAAACTTTAATGTAACTTAAGCATGACAGTTTGATTTTTACTACATTTCACTCTACTGTAGATATAATTTTAAATTTAAGCATTAAATAAAATTACAGTATATTTATAATTTATAAATAATTATATATTTAAGTCATTGTTTAAATACAGGTATGATATCTTTGATTTGATTTGCAAAAATGTGCTTGGTAGAACTAAACTCGTCAAATCTCAATTGATCAATAGTTCTCAAACAAATTGGAAGATTTGTTACTTAAACAATTAGCATACAAAATTTAATAGATTTACTAAATGACTCTTGAATCTTTTAATACCATATCATTGCGGATTCACCAATAATATCTTTTGCAGTAAATTTATACATGCTGTAGCGAAACAAATATTTGATATATACACCTTAAATAATACCAGTTTGAATTAATAGTTAAATTAGCCATGTCTAAACTATTTGTTCAGATGACTCATATACTATGTATTAATTGAAATTTTTATTCACAGCATTTTTAATGCTGGAAAAACATTTGCGATCAGAATCGAAATGTTGTATTTTAGAAATTAATTCGATTAATAGCTAAGTACCATGTTCAATTCAAATCCAAGTAAATGAATTCAA
This sequence comes from Metabelba pulverosa, assembly GCA_034697605.1. Taxonomy (NCBI): domain Eukaryota; kingdom Metazoa; phylum Arthropoda; class Arachnida; order Sarcoptiformes; family Damaeidae; genus Metabelba; species Metabelba pulverosa. The sequence continues at coordinate 26,159 of JAQIXC010000065.1, forward strand.
TTTATGTCCAATACTTAAGTCAGTCTCACATTGAGATGGATTTGTAGTTCTCTTCCGACGTCTGACAGTCGAAGGGATTCATTAGAATTCAAATCAATTCTAATGAATCAAAACCTGAATTCTAATATAATCAGTGATTATAAGAGCAAACAAATTGAATATTATGTATATAGAGGGCAATATGTTTTACTCAATGCAATTACTGTAAATTGCTCATTGTTACTTACAATTTGTAATACTTGTAAAAGTTATGTTGCTGTATCATCTTAGTTTAATAGACAATTAATCAAACAAACAACAAACAATTCATGTTATATATTATATTAGAATAAGTTTGTTTTAAAACTGTGTAATTTATTATGTACAACTAGTAATATAACAATTAATTATTTGTTTGTTTAATAAAAGAAATTTAAAAGATAGCAAGTAAAATCTCTTAAAACTAGACTACCAATCACAATTGAAAGACAAATTCTTGAATTAGTTTAAAAGCTTAAAAGTAAAAGTATTCCAAACTTTTAAGTATCAATAATAAAGTGTTTTATTATTAGAAAATTTTTATTAGAAATTATAGCTAAACGGCATATTAAAATCTACTATATTTAAATGTCATTACATGATATAAAATGTAACATAAATTTAATAAATAATAAAATATCTAATATTGGAAATTTCAATAAAACCTTGAAATGAATTCCGAATCAATAAATAGTTTAATTTCTTAGAAAAACGCAATAAAAAATGTATTAGTAGTGTATTTTTATATATGCGATTACTTCCAGCATGAAATATTTCTAAGTAAAAATCCAATATATTGCAAATTTCTTAATATCGTATCTCTTCCCCGAATACTAGTTTATTCGAATAATTTTTTTTAATATTAGAATAAATTTTTTTAATAATCTTTTTAATACAATTTTATCGAAGAATTTATTGAATTAAGTTTTTTTGAACACAATATTCGATTGAATTCTTTACATATATATTGATATAATATAGTTATGTTTTGAATAGTATTCAGCAAAATGTTTAAAAGCATTGATCAAAAAGTAATAATTAGATAAATAAATGCAATTTCAATGTCTAATAACTAATCGAAGTATAAGAATACTGAGTCATTGGACAACAAATGTTGACAAATCAGTGACAGGTTTTGTGCTCTTAATTGCGATCGAAATTCAAATGAAATTCAGTACAAAATGCAAATTAAATTATAACGAAAACAAAATAATGTTTTTTTATTAAGTAATTAATTGATTTTCATTCAATTTAAACATCAGTTTCGAAAACCGATTCGTCTGTAGCTATAGTTTCCACGACTGCCTCATCATTAAATCGAAATAGATATCTGAAACGAGCGAATGAGCAAATGAGCAAATGAGCAAGCACATTTCCAACTGTATACTCGACACACCCTTACCTTCATCTATGGATGCACTGACACCCGAATAATAATCAGTGAATTCCTCTTTTGTCAACTAAATGATCGAAATATTGAGATTGAGTTGAGGACTGCGTGCATACGAGTGCAGTGGGACCTACCTGTCCGTCGACCGAACCTCCCTCTTCGAACTTCTTGAGGAAGCCTTCGAGCAGTTCCTTCTCAGTCTTCTGTCCGTTTTGGTACTCCGGATGACTTCGGATATTGTAAGTGCCCTTCAGGTCGTCTAAGTTGACGATTCCGTCACCCGTTTTGTCCAATTTCTTGAACGCCATATCGATTAGGTTTAGCCGCGTTTTGTTCATTGGAGGCTATGGACAGACAACCACTCGATTCACTCGAATTCGCGCAAAAAGGGCTCAATTCCGGCATTCAATGCTTACCCGCACGGCCTTCAAGAACTCGTCGTATTTAATGGTTCCGCTGCCGTCCTTATCGAACTGCTTAAACATTTCGCCGATCTCTTCGTCGTTGACACTCAGCCCTATGTCTCGCATACCGTTTAGGAACTCCTCTTCAGTCAAATCGCCGCTACTGTTGTCATCCATTATCCGAAATGCTCTGTATTGTCAATTCGCATCAATTAAGCGTTAATCTTGAAATTAAACTGCTTAAATATTTAATTATTTTGTTTATCGTTTAATTTTAATCTAATTGTCAGCATTTCCCGGAAGTAATAGCAGTTTAAAGAAAAAGAATAATTTATTTCAGTTTTAATGGCATCTAATTAGGAAATCTGAAAATTTACGCTTCAATTGCGATATTTTTTCAAAAAAATAACAAAATCTTTACATTGTATATAAATAGCCGAATAGACGAAACTAATAGTCGTCTATAATTAGTAAATATATTTCTAATCAAAAAACAATTATTAATTATTATTTGCGTGTTTTAGCCTATTGTGTAAATGTTTTAAACAATTAATAATTAACAATAAGGGATAATTGAGCGGAAACTATGCAAAAACATCTGAATAAAAAATCGAGGCATTGATAAGATAGCTTCAATGTTCGCGATTAAGTTCAACAATCAGTTAATTTATGAATAACACAAATCTTATACAATTTGAATCCACCAATTGGTGCAAAAACACCCACTCTTTTGGAAAATAAATTTAAAGTTCAATCATCTAATCTCATTGGGAAAGTGCATAAACTTTTTGATACTATGTAACCAATTATTGCCTTATTTAGAAAATGTAATAATAATTTGCTTTTTCGCTCAAATAATCCTCAATTCAAACCAAAGCTAAACGCAACTGATTTGAGTCGAAACAACAAAACTGTTTTCTCTTCGCTTTTTATGGCAATTCTATTCAATTAAACTAGATAATTGTGTGGGACATGGATTAGAAATGAGCATGCTATTCCGGCACAAACAATTTGGGGTTTATTCTAGATACCATTTTTTGCTAATATTCCGTCAAAAATAAAACATTTAATAAAAGAAAGTTTTTTTTATAAGAAATAGTTTTCAACAATAATTCTCTGCAATTGTTTGGTCGAAAGGACTGTTTGGGTGGTTCTGGCGATGCATAGCATTGAATGACTGCATAGACTCTATAGAAGAGTGAAAACTAACGTTGAGGTCAAACAATGCCGAAGGGCTTGAAATCTATTTTAATTGAATGAACTAATGCTTTGGCTTTAATTTTTTCGTTACAATCGTTTCTATCATTTTCAATGTTTTCGTTTAATTTGATGAACGTTTCGTGTATTCGAGACAAACACTAAGAGTTTTGCAAAACACTAATATTTTGAACAACAAAACTGTCGAATAAATATTAATAGTTATTATAATTGATAAAAGTTATTGAAAATTTCATTTCGATTGAAAAATCGTGTTTTTAAAGAGAAAAACAAGTGTTTGCTATTTTGCAGAAATTTATTTAATATTAATTATTAACATTTTTATTAATACTAATAAATTTAGATAAAATAAAGAGTTAAAAATATATTTTGAAAAATGATCTCAAAAGCAAATTAAACACTATTTACACAAAAACAATACAATAATTGTTCAAATAATGCCGTTTTTCTCGGTTTTAGCTCAGAATTTGTGTAAATATTTGCAAATCTCTATAAAAACCATTTCGTAAATCAATTGGAATTTAAAACTACTTTTGATTTTATTTCATATAGATCTAAGTGACATTAAAAGCAAAAATAAGCATTCCAAATTCGAATAATGCAAGTTTGCATAAATAGAAAACTTGTGTAAAACATGTGGAAAGCGATTGACTTACTTTCCGAGTCCGAGTATACCATTGGCACCGCGTTGTAGGCACAGGAGCCGCAGCTTCTCGACCGGGTCTTTGGTCATCACTGCCTGTCGGCCGGCCTTCTCCTGCATTCGGATCTCATTCCGAGATTGTGCGGACACTGGTCTCGGCATTGCTCGCGATTTTCGTTATTACTTATCTAAATATTAACAAAACATTCATTCATTTAATAACCATGAGTAAATAAGTTACTACAGAGTAAATAGTGAATATAACAAAACAACAAGTTACAATCAAACAGTTTAAAACAATTAAAAGTAACGTTCAAACCTATTGTTAATAATGAAATATGAAATAAATGAGCAAATTATGAATTATTTGCGAAAATGAATCGATAAATATATATATATTCGTATTTATGTCATCAGAACCTGCAGTCGATATAGTGAAGTAAAGCGTGTTTTGTGAGTACGAGATGACTGATACGATTGACTGCTTTGATGTGTAGTGTCTGCCAACTATCAGAAAACAGCGATTTTCAAGGAAACTGCTATTAAATGCAATAATAAAAGTCAATACCGGTTTGCTATACACTTTGCTATTAAAAAAAGGGAAATTCATGGCTAAAGTTAGCTAACGATAAGATAAGTCGCTTTTCCACTCAATCCTCTACTGCAGCAGTACTCGAGCGGGTATTGTATGCAAAGCTCATTATTAACACAATTATTCAATTGAAATGTTTGAACTACAGTAGAAGGAAATTATATTTTTTGTTGGCTAAATACCTTAATTACTGTGCAAATACATTTCGAACTAAATTAATTACTGCATGGCATAAATGTGAAATATTGGTTTTTATGTATTAATAGTTTGGATGAAACTGTAGTGAAGATCGACTCAAAACAATACGTCTCACATGAATGGCTCGTTCCGGACGTCTGCCACTCGAAGTGTTGCGACAAAGAGTTGCACCGAATTCCAGATCTCACTTAACTCGAGTTCTTTCAACAGATATTTCAATTACAAAACCCACAGTTAAACATGCTAATTTTTACTTCATTATATTTATGTAATGTTTTAATACCTCTACCGTTATATATAGCTATGAATGCCAGTCTGGGTATTCCAAGGTATCCCCACATCATAGTTGAGAACAGAAATACATAGGAAATAACTGTAGAAAATAGGGTCTATTTCAGAGTTGAAATAAGTCTGGCACTCTCAGATATATAAGAGGGTATATTAAATTTACTGTTAACCCCCTCATTTCCTAGGTAACTTCGATAACGTTGGAGTGAATAGATTGCTAATATAAGGAGTTGAGGCGATGTCCCATAGGTAATAGACAGGACATATGGTATGGGTATTAAAAGCATAGTTTGCGCTCTTATTTGAAATTAGAGTAATACTTGTTTTTCTGTCCGCAAACTTCGAAAAACTTTTACTCTTTATTGCATATCATATAAACATTTATAGCGTATAGTAAAGACAAAACAAATTATATTGCTAAAACAGTTTTAGCATGACAAAAAATAAAATATTCGCAGATTGTTAATATTTGCGCTTGTTAGAACTTCTATCATTAGATATTCTTATAAGTTCAAACAATAATAGCAAATCATACAAGTTCTAACAAGCACAAATATTTAAAATCTGCGAAAATGTTATTTTATGAGCATGACATTGAAATTAAAATTTGCACAATTTGGTTTTATAAGTACTACTGGCAACGAGTAGCAAGAATAATGAGTGGCTAGAATAATTAAAAGTATAGTTAATATTTTTATATAAAATAATTGTCATATTTTTAACAATTAAAGCCAAAAACAATGAAAAGAATAAAAGCGAAATAAATATTCAAAATACCAATTATGTGACAAAATTGGATTCAATTATATTTGTTATTAAATATAAAACTGATTATGTTTTTGATTGCTTTACAAACAATACATTTTTTATCTTTTTTACGAAAATTAATTTGATAAAACACTTCATGTATTTATTTTAATAAGCTCAGTTTTGTAATATACAATTAGGCATTGAAAAGGGTATATAATTGAGCATTTTAGAAAATGCTAGAAAGGTGATAAAATATTATTTTAAAACAGTTCGATCTAATTACATAATGCACAGTGTAAGGGTAAAGTGTACAGTATAAAAAGAAATAGTGAAATGGTTACACCCTCTTGTCCGAATCCTACTTGACAGAATCCCATTTAACCAAATCCCGGTTCGTCTGAATATATAAATAAATATAACAAGCAAGTTCAAGAATGCAAAATATTAATTATATTATTATATATAAATGGTTAATTATACAATTATTTCATATAATTTTATATTATTTAAATTAATTTAATAAATTGTTATAGTTTCTTATTAGCAATACTCCGATTAAAATATTTTTAGCATTTTAAAACAACTGGACAGATATTTTATTAGTATTATGAGCAGTATGAAATTTATTGTATTGCATATCTTTTTAAATAGAAAGTTGCAAGTTAATCAAGTTAAATTAAAAATTATACTTAAGTTATACATTTAAATCAAGCTTTCCTATTTTCGGTCAAACGGTACATGAAAGTTTTTATTCTGTCAAATGGGATTTATTTGTTCGATCAAACGGTACAAGATAAAATTTCTGTCAAACGGTACATATTTTTTCTTGTCAATTGGGATTCGGACAAACGGGGAATTCCAGTAAAACAAACATATCAATATTTTGTATCTCTAGAACCGCTAAACAGATTTCAGAAATATTATTAATGCAAACAAGTATTATTTAAAAATTAGCCAACACCAAGTCCATATTATATAACTATTGCATTATAGCTTAATAAAAATTCAAAGAGTGCAATAAAAAGTAACCAGTTCCTATTTATAATTGTTTTAAGTTGAGATAACGTCGAAAAATGTCAAAGATAAATTATTATTAAATGAAAACTATTATTTCACAATATTATTGTTTAAATAATTTTTATTCTGTATAATTATAAAAATATTCCATTTACTTAAATGCTGTTAACCTAAATATTAACCTAAATATTGTCATCATAAAATGCATCTGTCTAAAAATATACTGTACTGTATTATGCTGATAGACCACTTAAACAAATTTAATAAATAAATTATCAAGCTTGATTTAAAACTAAGAAACTATTTAAAAATTACTTGATTGATTTTTAACTGTAATGCATAATTATTTTTAGCCATTAAATTATCAATATCAAAATATATTAAAATAAAGAAAACATTTCAAATTAAAGCATAAATAGCCTATGACAAAATTAATACAGATGATTAAGTTTTCCATTAAACGTTGCATAAAGACATATAAATTCATTATTAAAACATAAAAATGCTTTTTTGTATTATTTAATAACTAAAAGTTATTTAATTAAAAATTCTAAAGTTTATAAAATTGTTAAAACACCTAAAATAGACTATTATAAATTAATATAAGATAAAATATAATATCTTTGCAGTGAAACTTAATTGACTAAAGTAACATAGCTATAAATTCTGCGTACATTTATTACATGTTGTAAATGTTCGAAATGATTATCTTTAATCAAAATTAGGTTTTATTAAATATAACTATAACTTTGAAATAAATTATCTTTAGAATCATGTTTAAAATAAATCTAATGCAACGTTTTAATAATTATTCATATTTATAGCTTAAACCCTTTTCATTTTGTACATTAATTACAAACTGTACAAACATTTAACTTATCATGCTATTTAATTTTAAAAACAATACTCGTCGACACACCCCTTCAAACCCTCTTATAATTATTGCACATCTATGTTGTGCTCCAAATATTAATATTATTTCATTAATTTTTTTTATTCCTATGCAATATATGCCGAATAAACTCAAATCAAATATATAATCATTTTTACTGTAATTTTAAAGATAAAAAAGTTATACCAAAAAGAAAACTTTTCTTTTTATTTTATATTATGATATCAACTGATAAAACAGAAATTTTTTATAAGTATTTAAATGAAATTTAAAATTGATTGGGTGATATAAAGTATCAATTTATATCCCACACAAATTAATATTCAGTAAAATTTTATCTTATTAAATTAATAAATTTAGATAAAGTTATAATGTATTTTCAGCGCAGGTTTTTATAAATATTGTATGCAATGCTAAATTATCGCGTTATATTTTAAAATTAATATTGTTTAATACCGCATATTGTTTTTCAATTTTATTATATATATATATTCTTAAACTATATTTTAAACATTGTTTTACAATACTCCTTTTAAAATTATTATAAATCAATTTATACCAGACAGCAATTAATTGATGTAAATAATAAAACATGTTTAAATTATAGTCATCTGGCAAAGTAATAATGAAAATTATATTTTAACATTGATCTTTTTTTAAGTCGGCTATTGATTATAAAAAAAATAATACCATTGTATTCGACCTTTTCTAAAATATTTACCAGTACACTAGTTTAATGTTACAGTATAATATCAATAACAGATAAACAATAAATCTAAATTGCGTCAACTTGATTAGATCATTTTAATTCTATTTAATAAATTAATAATTTATTATCATTTTTAGCTAGCAGCAAGAACATTTGTGTTCTAAATATTTCTTGTTTATGCATTATTTCTTAATAATATACTCGTAAAATTTAAATCAATTTTATTTTAAAATAATTAAGAAAATAATTTTATAAACTAATCACACTTAATTAACATCAGAATAATAGTATATTTAAAATACTACTGTTTAGGTCGTTATCGGTTTGTAAACCATTAATACAATTATTGATTTTAAGAAATGTTTTTGTATTTACAGTATTTGTTTATACTTGTAATATCTCCATTGATACACATTTTTGCACTGTTTAATTCAATTTAAATTCAATTATGTATTTTTTAGTTATATTTAATCTATTTTTTAATTAAAATGTTTAATTTTAACAGAAATAGAGAATTTGATAAACTTTTAAAATAATAAATAAAATAGTTTTAAAATAGAATGTGTTTAAAATTATCTTGGTTTTACTTTAAACAAGTCAAAATGAGTACGTAAATCTAATATATATCCGATAAAGTGTTAATTTTATCTGATATGCTTTTAATCAGTTATAGTTTCAAATAATACCAATTAGCATATAATTAAATGAATTGAATTATATTTGCAAATTAGGCGAAAGAGAGTAAAAATCAATGAATTTGTATCAATACTTACGTAGAGATAGTGTTGAAGATATGGTGCGTCGGGTCTGCAATGCGTCAAAAGCCGAACAGAAAGTACAATATTTGGCCTAAAATGAGATTTCGAGTCGAATTAAGTTCGAGACAAGACCTGCCCAAACAAGACACTAATTCCTATGTCTCGCAAAAGTTTTGATTCGCAAATATGCACTGCAAGGGAGGAAACGGCTAATGCACCGACACTACAGACTACACAAATGGTTTAGTACCTGAGTTGAGAACTCCTCCGCAAACGTCGTCTTTGATGTATAGCTGAGAAACGACTCGAATAGAGTCTACACCTAATAGAACGATGAGAAGCCGAACAAGTTTTACACTACACTGTATTGCACTGTATTATACTGTATAACTGTATATTCACTACGAATCCAAAATCCAAACTTTATATCAAATATTTTTATTGCAATAGTGTTATGAAAATGTTGGCAAAAAATTTAATTAATATCAATGTTTTATGAGAGAGAAAAGCGCATTAATTGTTTAGAAAAAATGATTTCGTGTTTATTATCTTCTCTTAGAGTAGAAAATTGGCAAAAAGTTAATTCTCATTCGTAACAACACTGGCAGTGAGTTTGTGCGAAAACTTCGCAAATCATAAGCCAATAGTTGGCAAAAATAGGCCGCTTTTCGTCCCTATGGAGACTGAGAGGAAAACAGCAATTGTTTGGAAACTAAAAACAGTTTATATAATGATTTGATTGCATTGCAGACATCCATTGCAGACATTCGTTACACACTTTTATTGACCTCTCGTTCATTAAAGTTGTTTTCACTACAGAATAACTTGTCCTCAATATTGCCTCTCTTTTATCGATATTAGATATTAATCTGTTTATCGATAAACGTTTGGCAAAAATATTTGTTAATCTTTTTGTTTTATTTCACGCATTAAATATATTTTTAAAAGATTTACATTGCTTAAAAAATATATGAATACATGCAAAATACATGAATAGAATTTGATTATAAAATTGGAATTACTGTACATTACATGTATAAGTCTCTCAAACCTCGAATGAGTAAAACCTCTCCTCAGTATAAACATGTTAAGAATGGACGATATTTCAAACCCCTTTTGATTAAATTCAATAATATAATACTCTCTTTGGGTGAACCCCTCTTTAGAGTAAGCATATGGTATATTCTAGTTGCTAGAATCGAGTATATTCTGTATATTTATATATTTTCTCTATTCTGTTCCCGACAATCATAGGGGGTTTGAGAGTGTATAGCATTAAAATATAGATTTAATTAGATGATAAATTAGGCATTATAAAATAATATGCTTTCATAGTCAACATAAAACAAACAGTTTTAATTTATTACATCTAAATAATAAAACAATATTATAATATATGAAGCAGCGAATTGATAATTAAACAATTATACTTAATAAAGTTAAAATTTATAAATGTTTGAGTTTGAATTGAAATGCAAATAAATATCAATTGTTTTATTTTAAATTCGGTTTATGTTTATTGTTTTAGTTTAATATTATTACGATTGATATATTAAGCTATAAGTTATAGCCTATAACACAAATTGCGACCAAAATTATTATGAACCATTCTGTAATTATATAACCAGTTTATAATTTATATGAGGAATCTCAGGAATCTAATCTAACCATTTTATTCCTGACAACCAATTCATTCAAAAATGTGCCATTTATTTCAAAAACCTTTTGGACAAATTGCTATATATGGTTACTACAAATCTATTAACCATGGTAGATTTTTGATAACATGAACTTATCAATTTCCACAAATTAGTTTTTATATATAATTGCGTGTCATCTGTAAAACTACCTATGTTATTCTATCTAGTGTATATTATTTATCAATTTTAAAGTAATTGATAATTAGATAATTTAATTAATATTTAATATAATTATATTTTAATTTAAAACAAATTCTTTGAAAAAAAATATGCATGATATTGCAGCTATTAATATAGAAATTATATTGACATGCCATTTTAAAAACATAATATAATACCTAATATTATACACACAAAAATATGCTACTTGTTTACAAGCTAGACCCGACACTAATGTTTTAGATGTTTCGCCAAAGGAACGAATATTCAGTAAATGGTACTTGGTAAAATGATGCTTTTACACAAATCTCCGAAATAGGGATTTCAAGCTTTAGTACGGGTTGTGTGACGAGTCTAAGCAGTAACATTGATATTTTGTTAAATTTAATTGTTTAATTTTATTTTAATAATAATAATAATAATAAATAGAAATTAGAAATTATCAGGGTAAAGCGTGGAAACTTTTCTAACCAAGAATAAATCAAACTTAATAGAGTTTCCAATATAATAGTAAAGCATTGAGTAAATGAAAGACAGTATTTATGAACGAATAGTATTGAAATCAAAACAAACAAAAATTGAGCGAAAACTGAATGCAAACATCGATTTACGAAACAGCGATTAAATGAGACTTTAATTGCAATTAATGTCTATTTATCTGAAATTGAGTTCATATTTGTTTGCCTTATATTTGAGTTACAAATTGCGAACGTATTTGAGCCGTAGATTGAGTCGGAATGCGAGTCAAGACAAACAAATTGTTCTCTTTTTCCCCGAAATGCAGATCCAGTCGAGAGACTGCTATCAAACAAATTGCGGTAATTATCACTCAATTGTCTAATTAGTGGTAAATTTTAACCATATATTTGATGTACAGATGCATTGATAGCGGATAAGCCGACGAGTGCTTTGTGTCAACTCTTATCGGTTCTCAAGTCGTGTCGACAATCACTCGACGTCTGTATGTATTGCATATCATTTGATCCGATCATTGAATTACTTCAAGACTTGAGTCAAAACAAGGCAATAGTCGTCCGGATTGTGACGAACGGCGAGAAGAGTAAGCGGTTTGGGTTGAGTGCCGGCGATGTCGACTCCGGCGCCAAAACAGACCGTTTGAGACGTCTGTTTCGGTTCGGCATTCAATTGAAATTCATATCTCTGTCTAATGAGGCGCTAATGCACAACAAGTTCGCGATTATTGATAACTATTTCCTAATCAATGGTTCGCTTAATTGGACCGAAAACGCGATATTCAATAGTTATAACGACTGTATCGTAACCTCCGATCCGAAGCTCGTCTTAACCTATTCGCGACAATTCACCCAATTCTGGTCTAATGACTCGTTTTGAATACTAAACTCAATTCTAACTCTAATCACTTGATTCTACTCTTTAAATGAATTGATTTATAAGCAAAACTACTTATTAACCAACCGTTTACTACTTGTTGAAAGTTATTTTGTACTGACAATTATTTGTCACTTTTATGCGGTATTTTTATTTTTTAATTCAATATTTTGCAGTATAATATTACATAATAAAAAACAATTTTAAAATATAATACTGAACCATTTAACTAAAAAATAATTATTTGTTTTAATATATAATATTATTACATGTAATATAATACCTAACCTAACCTAACCGTAATCATAATTAATTTTTAATATAAATTGTTCACAAGTTGTCGATCGGTTCAAAATTCTAAGAACGTAACTTATATCGCATTATATTGCATGTTACTATTTGTTGAGCATAAAAATGATCAAGGAAAATATTTTGAATTTTCTTTCCATAATTCCAACAAAATTGAGTCGATTTCGTAGTCGTTTGCGTAGTGTCCGCCAAACGACTCAATAACGCCCTCGTGTGTGGCCGGGTAGGTGATGAGGGCTACCTTTCCGTCGACAATACAAGTCGACGACTGGACGAATATTTTGCGCGGCTTTTGACGGTTGAGTACAATCTGTCGGAACGTAAGGTACGGATACTCCAAGTCATCGGACACTCGACTGTATTCGTCGAACAACTGTTCGGCCGAATCGAAGTCCGCCGTAGACTTGAAAACCTGTAGTTTTAAGAGGAAGTCTCCGATCGCTCTCTTGCCCTCACTTTTGACTAACTCTCGATTCAGAGTTACCGTCAAATCCGAGTTTCCGTCGATTTCTGATTTTTGCTTTAATTCGATTTTAACCAAATCTGTCGCCGAATCTATCAATACCCGAGTGATGACATAACGGGCCCGACTGTGCGCCTGACCCCAGGTCTCCAAATCCGGATTATAACTACTCAGACTATCGATTCCTTTTTGGATCATTGAAAGCCAATTAACATAAATTATATCCTCGGCCTCTACGCCGGTGTGGCCGAAGATATTTAGAACTGTTGGCTGAAGACACAGATAGAGTCCAACGCATTCGGCCCGACATTCCTCGTATGCAGAGCTCAGGGATCCAAAAATCGATTCATACGTTTCGCCCGTTTTATACCATTTGTTCACTTTTTCATTAGTCAACGGATTTATAGTATTTTCTAAATCAAAGTTTGCGTTTCCGTCAATCACTTGGAATAACTTTCCGCTTCCGTGTCCTAACAACTCGTGCAAACCGACCTGTACTTCGAAACTGGGGATTAGATACTTATCCATCAAAACCAAGTCTTGAGCGCTCAAGAAGTTAGCGTCGGTTAGGGTTACGTTGAGAACATTATGGAACGACTGGTTTTTGAAGCCGTCGTTCTGTCGAATCTCATTATAATTCGGAAGATTACTGGCCGTCGGGACGGATGACGACGCGTATGTCAGCATATTTAGTGATGTGAACGCCGGCTCAAAGAACGTGTCCTTTTCGAAGGTCTTCGGCCACGGGAGCTCAGGTAGCAGTGAGGGCGCGCTTTGCACCAGAGCTGTGAACTTAGCCGTCGTTTGTTTGTCAACAATGCCGACAAAGCCTTCAAACTCAGCCCTTCCGCCCGACGGGTCTCTGTAGGTCTCTATAAATCCAATACATGTCTCGACTGTTGGCGTCTTGTCTTTAATCCAATACTTTGTCGCCTCTTTGTGAGCGCTTAAGTCACCGGAAGTAAAGTGTTTAACGTATTGATCGATCATTTGTTTTTCAACTTTATTTTGCGCATAATTTCCGGCTTTTCGTAAATATTTGTTTAGAATCCGAAGTATAGGCGAGTAATCGCCGCGACTTAAGACAAATGTCGCGCCATTTAGCTGATCCGATGTTAACAAATCCATGTAATCGTTGTCCTGAGTGTCGGCATCCGTGAGAACTGACGCGAATTTGATGTCAAAAGTATTGGTTTGACTGTCTTTGAAGAGTCGGGTATTGTAGGCCTCGATGTGATTGGATTGCATGAACTCGTCGACCAGTTCTAAGTCATCTTCGGTACAGTTGGCCGAGAAGTAGGTCGTCGTCGCCTTTAGCGGGAAAACAAAATTCAGTTCTAATCAAAACTAAAATTAGTTTATCTTATCTTACATTTGGAGGAAAGCCGAGCGACAACTGACTGCTGTCGAGCGAATAAAGCCGTTTCAGATTGCGCATGATAAAATTGATTTGGTTTGCGTTGAATTTGAAAGCGTCGGAGTTGTAGACAAGAGCTTTGAATTTGCTTTTCGGCAAATTTGGAATAAACTTTGAATCTCCAAACCCGCGATAGTTACCCATATTTGAGAGAAAGGCCGAGAAGTAGACAATCAGTGAAAGCCATTCGTTGTCATCAAAATTCGCCGCATTTTTCGCCACTTCTCGCAACTCTTCGAGCGATTGATGTTTGAATAGTCGGCGAATTAAAGTGAATATAAGCGGCGATTCTGGCGACACTTGGAATAGGATGGCGAGTGAGCCGAACCACGAAGCTTTGGACAGGTAGTGCGCGTATAGGCGCTGCTTCTCTGTCAGGCCATTAAAGGCATTCTCGGCGTCTAATTGCACGACTGGAGTGTCATTACTGTAGACATATGGAGAAGACATTCTAATTAATCAATTATTAAACCGATTTGTTATTTCGCTGCAAATGAGTCTATTTATACACATTTTGTTGGAATGAAATCCAGTTTCTATTCAGTAATTTCCGCAAAACAATGGGTTTACTAAAGTTTTTTTTTAATATACTGTAAAAGCGCTAAATAACCTAATTATTAATTATTTGATAAATTGAATGATTAATTAATAACAATTTGATTTGCATCTAACAATTTAACTAATAATTTAAATATATGTAATCTGTTTGCACAATAGCTATTAATAAATAATTTATTTAATATTATATACAATATAATAATATATTTAAATTGATATGCTAATTTAATATAGATCAAACTACTTACCGGAACTTTTATTATATTTAAATTTTAAAAAATTTATTCAGTTCAATTTGCACTCAAAATTGTTTTAGTATAATAACCCTATTATTGACTTCTACAACATAACATGAATATAGCATGTATAACATGAAACATAGCTTGTAACATTAATAACTTGATTAACTAATAATATATTAAACATAAAACTATATTTAAATTATAAAAATTATAATTAATAAAGCCAAATTAAAGCTTGCATGTCAAGCTTTATAGAGAAAGACTTTTAAGCACATTAAAAAATTCATCTTGGTCAAACAACAAATTAGTAATTAAAATTCAAGATTATTATCCAATAATCAATGTTATCTAATAATGTATAATAAAGCGGACACTATCTTAAATACAGAAGCTATTCGTATTTATGGTTTAAATAATTAACCATTCCAAAAGTGCTTCTGAGAAAAAGTAGCAATAATTGAATCTAGCTAATCAAGTACAAAGTAATTCAGTAGTGAAAGTATAAATAAGTCATTCGTCCATCGATTAAAAACACAAAAGTTTGCGATTTTTTATTTTCAAACAATTAATTTGTTTTAAATCAAATGCTTTATTAAATGATAAAAAATATTCTTTTTATATAACTCTGAGATTATTAATACTTTTTAGAAACAATTAGATAAATGTTTCGTTGATTTTCATATTCAATGTCATTAATACCGCAATTATAGCCGACTTTTAAGATCAAGTCATTTGAGTTGTGCTCTCAAATTGTCGGCCAATTTGTCGAGAAATTCAAAAGTATTCAAATAGTCTGAGCGCTGGACACCAGCCATGCCTTTGATACAAATGGCCAAATCCTTGGTCATGAACCCGGACTCAATCGTGTCGACGCACACCTTCTCCAGAGTGTTGGCAAAAGCCGCTAACTTCGGGTTCTTATCCAACTGAGCCCTATGGAGGAGACCTCGAGTCCACGCGAAGATCGACGCAATCGGATTAGTCGACGTCTCCTTCTTCTGCTGGTGCATACGGTAGTGTCGGGTGACGGTGCCGTGCGCTGCCTCGGCCTCAATCGTCTTGCCGTCGGGACAGATGAGCACCGAAGTCATCATGCCGAGCGAGCCGTAGCCCTGGGCGATGGAGTCGGACTGCACGTCGCCGTCGTAGTTCTTGCAGGCCCACACGAAGCCGCCGTCCGACTTGAGCGCCTGCGCCACCATGTCGTCGATGAGCCGGTGCTCGTACCAGATGCCGGCCGCCTCGAACTGGGCCTTATACTGCTTGTCGTAGATGTCTTGGAAGATGTCTTTGAACCTTCCGTCGTACTTCTTCAGGATCGTGTTCTTAGTGCTCATATAGATCGGGTACTTCCGGTTGAGCGCGTACTGGAGCGACGAGTGCGCGAACGCCGTTATACTCACGTCGGTGTTGTACATCGAAAGGGATACTCCGCCGCCATCTTTGAAGTCGTAAACTGTGTAATGGATGCCTTCGCCGCCGTCTTCGGGCGTCCACTTGATCTCGAGTTTGCCTTTTCCAGGAACCACGAAATCAGTCGCTTTGTATTGATCGCCGAACGCGTGGCGACCGATGATAATCGGTTTCTTCCATCCGGGCACTACTTGCGGGATATTCGTACAGATTATCGGCTCTCGAAACACCGTTCCGCCCAATATGCTAGACGTCACACATCATTGACATTACATTCGTTTGTTATACGGTTTAGGCATTTCTCGCTTATATCACATTAACGATAAAATATTGAAATTTATTCCAAATTATTCTATAATTCGCCCAAAATATATGTTGGGTTAAGAATATTCTCTATACTTTAAAATTATAATATGCTTTGAAATAAACTTTTCAATAAAATTAAATTCTAACCATGCTTGTCTATAGATAGTAACTACCAGCAACTATTAGAAAACCCCAACTAAAACAAGCATGCTTATTTCTATCATAAATAGTGAGTAGATTTATGTTTGACTTACTTTCGAATCGTTCCGTTCGGAGATTTCCACATCTGATTCGAATCATTAGAAAGTGATAAATAGGGTTAGAGTCAAGAGATGCGCCCAATAGTCGCGTAACGAGAGAGTGGTGTCAAACCTGTTTCAACCCGAACTCCTCGACCCTCTTCTCGTCCGGCGTAATGGTCGCGCATTTGACGCCAACATTGTATTTGAGTATAGCTTCGGCGCAATCGATGGTCACCCGATCGTCGGTCGCGTCTCTGTTCTCAATCCCCAAATCGAAGAAATGGAGCTCAACGTCGAGGAACGGGAATATCAGCTTCTCCTTGATGAGGTCCCAGATGATCCTGGTCATCTCGTCACCCTGCATCTCCACAATAGGCCCACAACTTATTTTCCCAGACATTCTATTTTCGCTTCAAATTTATTTTACAAATAAAAGTTTTCGCCAAATGTTTGAAATTACTTTCGAATTCGACTCTTATTTAAGTGAATTGAAGTAAACGTTTTGTAATACTTTTGACGCAAATCTGTACTCAAACTGGAAATGAAGTAAAGGTAAGAATTAGTTATTTATATCCATTACAAGTGAACTACTCTTTTAACTAAACTTTATGCTTCGGTACAAAAGTGTTCAAAACATGTTTTAATTTCATTTGATTAGTAGATTGTTTGATATAAATATTTATATTCTTATGTTTAACTTAAATCAAAGTTTAATAATGTGATTTTTATAAAGATTCAAATAATAGAAATAAGCCAATTTTTGTAATTATTATTTAAATTTGCTCAGTTTGTCAAATTTACCACTGCTTAAATACATAATAAAAAGAAGATAAATTTGAGGAAAATGACAGCAAAATAACAAATAATAATAAATAAGTTTAGGATTAGATTGCAGTCAATTCTTTTCCTTTATAAAAGTTATTTAAAATGTTAACTATAAATGAATAAATGTTTTAAAATTATTACAATATTTTTATTTTTTAACACAAAATAAACTTTTAAATGCAGTACATATTTGCATTACGTTAGACCGCATTATATCGTATTTAATCTACTCATACACTGCAATAAAACGACAATATTAATTTATACTGTATAACAAATATTTGGTTTGTATTTTAAATTAATAAAACCAATACTAGACATACAGTTTCATACTTAATTATAATTAACAATTTCTTAAAATTGTTTGAAATCTATAAATTCACACATCACAATTATAATCTATCAAAAAATAAATAAATAATATATAATTTAAAATGCAAAATTACAATTAACTCATTAATCTGGGTGGTTTGCAACTTTAGGTTTAGAATCTAAAGTTTAGATTCTAAACTTTAGATTGAAGCATGTAAGTTTAATAGGAAAGCAACCAAAACAAATCGACACTAACTTATCTCAGACTGCCTTTTGAAACACGTCCTCAAGAGTGCACGCGTTCTGCTTATCACTAATTTGTTTATTCATTCAAATAAACTAATTATTTAGTTCTAAATCACAAACTCCAAGAGCAGGGAATCATTGGATTCAATAACTGTCCAAAAAGATCTAGAGCTTAGTTCGAAACGGTCTCAAGTGCTGGCATTGAAAGTAATACCGTTCCCTACCGTTCCCCTAATACAGGTGTGACTTGAATCGCGTTTCTGTCTCGACATAAGTCCGGGAACTGTTGTTTCGAGCCGTAGAGCCAAACAGGTTTGAAGGTTAGCTTATTTGAGACTTTAACCAATCATTTGAGACAAAAATCAAAGCATACGTAAACTGTTTTAATGAAATATTTTGTTATTATCTTATTGTTTGAATCAGAAATAATATTCGCGTCATATAAATGACAGTTCGCTTAGAATTGTTCACTAAATGTATAGAAAGTTTCCTAACTTTTAAGGAAAATTCAAAGTTAACGTCATTTCGAATTGCATTGAAGTGATTAGGAATAAAATGCACATGGTAATGCTGAATAGCTCACTAAATATTCACTCAATTTTCCACCAGATTACATTGTCTTCAAAGATTACATAATTAGATAGCGTAAATTACACTAGGTACTAAACACTTTAGTTTGTCGAAATACAATATTATTGATAATTTTTACTTGCTACAAAATGTAATTGATTACACAGAAAGAATGAATTGAGATATTATACTAAATGTAAACTCACAAATTCCACATGAAATCATCTTAAAAATTAGCAGGATTAAATGAGTTAAAGTTTAAAATATTGACTTGGCTACTTATAAGTTTTAAAAATAGAACGAATAAAAATTTCCATTCAAAACAGAACCAATTTGTGAAAATCCTTAGTTTTGCATTGTTACATTGTAAGTTTATCATTCATTTTCCAGACAATCATTGTTTAAGCATGTAAAATACTTTCTTGTGTAAAAAAGTAAATTTAAACTTGGAACATTGAAGGTTGTATTGCTTTCTGCACTCAAATACATTTCGATAAAAATTCAGTTCAAAAACATAAATACATTTGAAGGCAATGTATATAATCTGATCATTGAATCGCAAATCAATAGAAATATAATTAATATATTTCGTGCTTTAGAGCAGAAATAGGATCGTATTTATAAATTATTACAAACAGTGTAACATTTAATATCATGTTTTAAAGTTTTGACATAATTCATAAGTAAAGCAACTTATTATAAGTCCTAATGAATGCTTCCTTTCCGAGAAATTACTTTTAAATTATTAATAAAATTATTAAAACTAAACAAGATTATTTATAAATATAGCTTACATTATATCAATAAGAGTATAATTTAACCCAATCTTTAATTACTTTTGAATAGGTATTAAATTAATATTTAATATTGATACAATAATCATATTTATCAATTATTGTTCTACTATTGTGACTTTCGTGTGAATTTACAATAGTCTAAACTTAGCATTAATATTGTAGCATGATACAATTGTTTGATCAATGCCAAAAATATTAATCAAATCTAACCGCTATAGCGCGCCCTCCTTACTTTTGAGCATTCTAATTTAATCTCATCTCTACTCAGTTATTGATTAATTACCAAATTATAAGTCAATTCTAAATATATAATTAGAATATGAATTAAAAGCAGAGTTAAGCATGGTGAAATAAATTCAAAATTCTACTCACAGTGACTGCACGACAAATAAGCCGACGTTAGACTGAATTTAAATCCCAATTAAAAGCCTCTCGTCTTGTCATTCAGTATTGATTTTCACGAAAACATGTTTTCCTATTCCGAGACATAAATTACGTTTTGTTTATAAACTCACTTTTGGTGACTTGAAGTGAGTTTGCGATTGAGTGGACATCAGATTTAGGCTTTAAATTGCCGTTAAATACGAGTCAATCGCTTAATAACTAAATAATTGAATAAATATTTTGTAGTTTAAAGCAATTAATAGTTAATTGAATTAAACAAATAGCGAACCAATGGATACGATACCGAAATTCAACGCTAAAACACGAGTCAGTGTTTTGGATAAATCGCTGCCAAAAGCAAAATCTGAAGTAAAGTATTGATTATTTAGGAAATGTTTGAAAATTATAATGAATTTGTCGTTAATTCAGATCAATATAAGCGCTTACGCTCTGCTCTTCAGCGAAATGGTTCAGTACTGCCAGAACCGGGTCTACACAGTGCCGGAGCTTCAGAATCGGTAGTTGTTTGCCGATCGGCACTCACTCTGCACTACATTTTCACATAATTTCCATCGAATTAATAGATTATCAGAAATGGGTTATAGAGTCGGACAGCGAGTCATGGATTTGATGTTCATTCGGGAGAAGAACTACAAACGCGAGACCCGACTCATCAATATGTTGGTCTTCGTGCGGACCAAAGTGTGGGTCAGTCTGTTCGGGAAGGAGGCGGACAAACTGGAACAGGCGAACGACGACGAGAACACCTGTATGTATGCGGCGCCGCATTCCCAATGATTGGCCCATTAATTGCCGCCTATTGTCGCGCCAATAGATTACATAATAGAAAGCGAACCTCTGGTCAACAAATACATATCTGTGCCCAAAGACAAGGGAAGCCTCAATTGCGCCGCTTTTATCGGCGGTATTATCGAAGCGATTCTCAATGAAAGCAATTTTGTAGGTTTGCCACGAATTGGCACTAATTTTGTACTAATTTCTCATTACTTGCATCTCTAACCCCGAAGACGGCGAAAGTGACCGTTCATTGGCATAAAGGCACGACTTTTATGATCAAATTCGACGACTCAGTCGTGACCCGAGACAAGGCGTTGGACAACAAATAGTTTCGTTTATACACTGATTCTCTATTTAGACTTATATTCTATACAATAATATGATTTTATTTAATATTTTTTTGTAAAACATTGTATTATTTCAAACATAAATTGGATTAAAATCTATGGAATAAATGGAATTGAATTCTAAGGAAACAATTAATTCGTAATTATTTAATGACTTTTAGTTTGTCAACCATTGCAGTCGTTTCGACGGGGTTTGGAAGCACCGGATAGTAGCCCTGTTGTGAGACACCGCAGTTGTTGATCTTGGCCCGGGATATACGGATGTAGCCCTTCAGTGCACACATGGGTAGAAATTATTATGTATTAGTTTTATAATTAGTTTTGGTCACAACAGTCGACATTCCGTACCCCTTCGCCCCACTTCGGTCCCCAACTGTTCCGAATAATGAAGAACTCTTTGGAATAGCCGACGGCGACCACCGCGTGATTCACTTTCTTCGGATTGCATTTGGGATCATCGAATACACCGGTTCTTTCATGTTAACAAAATTTCATCATGGTAGTGACAAACGGTTGTAGACTTAAAATTTCAATTACCGGTAATTAAATAGTTAAAGGACTCACTTATAAGCCGCCATATCTTTGGTCACGTGTACGGCGATAGCGACCGGACCGTAGTTATAGATAGCAGTGGCCAGATCCCCGTCCGCTCCGGTCTTTAGGCGCTTCCCTACAACACAAACGGTTCGCACATTTCGCAACTTTTGAGACCAAACTTTCATTTTATGTTTAATTACTATAAAATTTGTTTTAATTTAACCAAACAATACAAACAGACTAATTGCATATTAATTATTACTGCGCTTAAATATTTTATATATACAGTATATCTAATAATAAACCAATATGTGTGCACTGTATACAACCGATAACTAAATTTAAGCATGCTTACCCTCCTTGACGACAACATCAACCTTCTTGGGCCCATCGTATAGACAATTTTCTTTCTGATCGTTTCTATCAGTCAATTATTAAACCAACAATTAGCCAGTTATTGCATACCTTTCCCTTATAGGGATAATCAGTAACACTATTGATGCCCTGGTTTGAGGCGACGTATTTGAAGGCCTGCTGAGGCATTCCGCCGTCGCACCCGATGGTGCCGAACGAACCGGAACAGTCGATCAGGTTTTGTTCGCTAACTGTCAGCTGTTTGCTCGCATCGAACTTTCCTTCATTTATCTGTCGCTTCATATTATGGCCTAAATTGTGGAAAGCATTGCACAATTTAACCATTTTCTCTTAGATGCATGCTAATGTGGTTATACTCTCGAGAACAGACGCGGCGGCGAAGCTCCAACACGAACCACACTTTCCCTGCAATCGATTCGTTTGAAATTATTGCACAAAAGTTACCGATTATTGCTTCAGTGTTTGTTGCAACAAGTTTCTTGTAATTCTAACACGTTTATCTCCAATTTCGTTAAATATACTGTACTAAGCCCTCAATTGTGCTTAAGTGCTTTTATCATAGTTTTAAGCTTGGAACTTTCATTAGAGAATAAAACGACAATCTTGTCAAAATGAGCATTTCGAAACAATCACCTGATTCCTGGGTACAGTAAGAATGCCATACTTCCTCCAATCCCACTCTTCCGGCATGTCGTCGACCGGCGGCACCGGAGCTGAGGCTATAGTATTCAGACATAACTTCTATTAAATCTTATTTCAAAATTTTAAACTACTATTAAATCCAATGTTTAGCTAAATATTAATTATTATTCCCAATTAATTCAATTACTTTTAGACTGTTATCGCAATCATTATTAAAAATACAACATACAGTAGCAAAATTAGCCGACTTTAAAAATATACTTCATAATTTCCATTATATGTTAAATTTAATCAATTCGAATCATTTCCCGCCAAAATTTTTAGTTTGCATCTTTTTAATAAAATTTAAACTAAATTATAATTTGTTCGAAAAACATGTGAAAGTTTTTGCCTTTGAGGAATACTTGCTACATTTAACCACGGAACAACGCACCATTATTTTAATTCCATAATTTATTTATTCTTAAATTATTATGATTGAAACAATTACTTCAATTTCAATTTTAAATAAATGTATTCTAAAGATTCTTGTTAAAAGCATCTAGGTAATATAGAAGAACTTAATTAATTAAAACAAAACTGAATTTCACTATTAATATAAGTTAGAAAAAGCAGCAACAAACTTAGCGAGATTGTAAAAAGAGTAAAAAGAAAAAAGAGCATGGTAATACCTTTGACCATTTTGTCGGCGTTTTCCTGTTTGAGTCCGAGTTTTTGTTTCAATATTTCGGCGAAATTCTAAATACACAGCAATTGCTTCAATTCATTCATTATAACCAAAACCAAAATTGAAGAGAAATTAGAAACAAAAACAAAACAAAACTGCAAACCATGTCAGACAACTCATTAATACCCTGTTGGTATTTGGCTTTCATGTTTTTGTTATGCTCTTTAATCTTCTCAATAGAGGAGCGGAAAAAGCCGATTCTTTTAGTCTTCTCTTCTGGTGTCGAATAGTTTTTATTAAATAATTTCTAAAAACAGTTTAAATTCAATTAATTAAATATCAATTAAATTGATTTAAAAAGAACCATGCTCATTATAAATAAGTACATTGTAGTCGTCATAGAAGGGTAGAAATTGGGTCAAATTTCGAACATCGAGTTTCTTCAGATCGAAGTTCAAGATATCCATAATTTCTGCAAAACATAGAAACAATCAATGGATTAGTGGCGCAGAAGGGGAACGAATGGTCGAAATGGGAGTACTCTTCGCCTTTTCCTTCGCGTAAACAGTCGCCTGTTTTTTGTATTTCTCGAACTTCGCTTTGAAGGTCTCGGCTGTCGTCGACTGCTGTGTCGTAGTAGTGGTCGTAGTAGTGGTCGTAGTAGTGGTCGTCGTTTCGGGCATCGCTGTCGTGTCGGGCGCTTCGGAAGCCTCGGACGCTGTTGTCATAGCGGGTGTCGACGCGTCTTCTCCTTCCTTCAGGACTGCATCGGCAGGTGTGGTCGTGCCGTCCGAGTCGTCGGGTGCTGTCGCCGCGTCGGCTTCGTCTTCATCGCATCGCACCGGCAGTATTAAGTATACGATTGAGAAGAACAAGAAGATAGACAAAAATGAAGGCCTCATATCTTCATACCATCTGTTTGTTACTTAATTAAATAATTAGATATAAAAATATATTTCATATTAATTAAAATAATGTATAAAATATCTCTTTTCAACTTTTCGATGTAAATATTATGTTTGATATTTGGATTCCAATTCTTAAATTCACTATTTTCTATAATTTTCGTTTATTTTAATTCATTAATCGGTTTAATTCGCATTCAGTTTAAATACAACTAATAATTGAAATAATATTAATAACAAGTTTAGTAATATTAAGACTACTTATCAATAATTTTTGAAATTAGATTTCATTCAAATGTAAATCAAAGATCTCGTTGTCGTAGTCATAGTCGAAGCCATCGGCCATCGAGTCGTCCGAATCTTCATCCGATAGGCTGTCGATGTCGTCCAAAACCTTTTCGTCGATTCTCTCGATTCGAATCAACAAATTGTTCGGTATTTCCATATTTTTAACGTTAATTGTATGCAAAAGCTGTTCATCAGATATATCGGTGTCTTTGAACAGACACTCGAATCGATAACTTCTTTTCGGATACTTTTTAGCCAACACTACGAAGTAATCGACAGATGTCTGAGTAATGTTCGGCCGACCCATGAATATAAGCGTCCGAATGGACGGACACGAACTCATGAGCGCATGTATGCCGATGTCAGTGATCAGCGGAAAGGTTTCCATTTTGAAGCGATTCTTCGATAACTTCAAACACTTTAAACGCTTTAATCTCTTGAGAGGTTCGAACACTTTGTTCGACAACTCCTGCGCTGAACTCAACTCAAGAGTTATGAGATTCGGTGAATACAACTCAATGTTGTCAACGAACCGATCGCTCAAATGAGCAAAACTCAAGTCTAAGTGCGTGAGTCGAGTGCAGTCCCGCAAACACCTGGCGCTCGAGTTTCGCAATTCGTCGACTTTCGCGCCATAGCTCTCGTCGTTGGCCTCCCCTTCGGTGACCAGCAGTTGAGCGCTAATGCGGCGAATGTTCCGAAAGCAACCGAACGACTCGAGCAAGTCGTTCGATAGCCACTCATTCGAGCAATAGTTGAAATTTATTCGAAACGATTCGATTTGACCGCAGTTTCGGCCAATGGTTCGCAAACACTCGTCAATCGACTTCGAGTTATTCGAATCGAAAAAATCCAAATTAATTGCCTTTAGATTCGTTAGGTTTGCGATTAAACCGAGACTTCGGTTCAAATCCAGACTATTATCGACGTCTAAGTGAACAAAAAGGGCTAAACTTCGCAATTCATGTCTGTATTTGTCAACTAATCTCTTGAGTGACGCGAAGTCCTCGTCTTTAGTGAGAATTGTGAACACATTTTGCAATTTCGGCAAAAAGTCAGTCGAGTCGTCGGTAAACGCGTCGATCGAATCGCACGAAATGTGCGTTAAATTCGAGCAAAAGCTAAGAAAGCGTTTATCGAAAGCGGTTTGACTGCCGCTGACCGACGACTGGATCTTCAGTTTGACGAGTCGTCGGCCGTATGTTTGGCCCAATCGGGCCATCGATCGCTCATCGCATCCGACGTCAGTCAACAACAAGAACTCGAGTTTCCGGCAGTCGTTACCGCAAATCGTGTCAATGGTTTGGCAGTCGAGCGCACAGTTGCGCAAATCGATTGTCTCGATCGCAGTGAACGTCCGGAGCAGCCAATTGAGCGCCACTTTGTTCACCGACACCGAGTAGTCCATCTGCTCGTCGGCGCCCGACTCGTCCGAATCGGACACCTCGTCGTCCGATTGGTCGCCGTTTAGCTCGAGTTGCGACACATTATTGAATTCATTACCGATTTTGCGGTCGACCACCAAATCGAGACGACTCGCCGACAGACACCTCTTCAGCCGTTTGTTGACTCCGATTAAGACAATCCTGTCTTTGAGCGGCAAGTAGTACATCAACTGTGAGACCAGTTTCTCGTCCAATCTGTCCAACGATTGGCGGCTTTTGTCGACGACATTGCCGTTGAAGTCGACGTTGTGTTCGGTTTTCTGTCTCTTATTCGACGACATGTTTGGCTCGAATCGCGTCAATGCAGTCAACAATGCCGTCAATAATGCACTCAATCCTCGAGTTTAGGCTTTGATTGCGATTTACGATTCGCTCGAAACTGTCGATCAGTATTGCAGTCATTCGTCGATTAAACCTCTGATCGAACGCATGACTCGAATCGAACAGTACTTCTCAACTCTAGCCATCACTCATACAGGGGTTGTCTTATTCGCTCTAAAATTCCCTAATATTCGCAAAATTTACTTTTTATCCCCAAATTTGGGAATATTCTTGAATTTAGCCACAAATAAGTCCTTTCCATACCTTTTGTGCCGTTTACTTAAGTTTTGATTTACTAATTAAAAATAATCAAATTTAAGCATGCTACTTTAGATCATTTTCTATTAACGGTACTTGATCTTGGCAGAAAACTAGAATGATCATTTAATGGATTAAAATAAAACTGAAAAGTTGTAAAATGGGCATTAATAGAAGCGGATTTATAGCGCATTAATATGACTAAAAATAAAACTTGTTAGAAATTGTTGTAAATGTTAGTCTTTGCACCATACTGTAAGTGTCATGTACATTTCATGTTTTAAGTCTAATTTTACTAATATTTTTAAAGTCTAAACTCATTGTATACTTAGCACTCTTGCACTTATAAAAATTAATCAAGATTATAAAAAAGACTTACTGTACTAGTATTCAACTATTAATTACAACAAAGTAAAACTTTTGTAAAATGCTACTTTTATTTCACATGTTTTCCTTGTATGAAAATGAAAAAATTAAAATTTGGCCAGTATAAATAAAGAATTTTGATATTTATTCATTTTATTTTTAAATTATATAACTACTAAATTTTTACAAATACATTTGTAATTTTATAATTAATCTGCTTATTAACTGTAAAAATATTTTTTTCTAGTCTATAAAATACCAGTAAGGTATTAAAAGGAATTTTGTATTTAAAAAAAACTAAAAAAATGTAAATATTACATAAGTATTGAAATATAAAAATGTAAGAATTTAATCAGTTCAATTTCATTATGCCATGCTAAATATTAGATGAAACAGTAAATTCCGGAAACAAAATATCAATGTCTAGTCTAGACTAGAATATTAACAACACTTTTCACTTCCAGGATATAAACTACATTGCTTAAAATTAATGCTTATTTCAACTGTATAAAAGGCGAGTGGCAAGAAAAATATCATATCTCCAGTAATTCTAATTATCACTTTTATCAGTAAAATTTTAATTAGTTTACAAATACAATGTTTAAATATTTGCTGATATTATGTGTTGTACTTCATCTATGTTTGGCTGAAAATGTGAAAAATCCCAAAGAATATGCAGTAAATGGTGGGAACGGAAGGCAAGAACAGCCGAAACATATACCGATACCGAAAGACGAAAAGCCAATCCAAGCGCCGAATGGAGTGGAGAAAGACAAGGCATCAGATTCCGGCCCTTCGACCGATTATATTCCGTCCCCCGAACTGCCATCAGATGCCGGCGCCGACGAGCAGTTGTGCGACGCAAAGGCGAAGGAGGGCTACGATCGGTGCAAAAGCCAATACCGAGAGATCACGAAAGGAACGCAAAGCTCGCGCAACATCTGCTGCGCTGTGAAGACACTCCAGCAATGCGTGCTTCCGGTGCTCAACGACCACTGCGGTCTCGACGCCTTCAACCGCATTGACAAAGAACTGCACGGAATCAACAATATCTGCAGAATTGTTGGCTCAAGAAATTGCCCCAAAATAGCAAGACTCAATAAGTACCGCACTAATTAAACAACCTTGCACACATTTTATTCAATAAGTGTTCAAAATTTTTACAATTAATATGTCAAAGATTAATTTTAACGCTACTTTTTAAATGTTATTTTCTATTTAAAAAATAAACTTGAAATTTAAGAATAATTGGAAAATATAAATTAATAAAATTTAAATTCAGATCATTTTGATTAAACTTTTTACGATATTATTTGGACTTATTTTTTGCCCAAACAAAGGCCAACACAAAACGGGGGTCTTCTGTAGTACCGGTAGCGGTAATACCGTCGTCCGTAACCATAGGGTCGGTATCCATAGCCATAGCCATAACCGTAGGGACGATAATACGATCCATAATATGGTTGCGAATAATAACTTCCATAATATTGCGATTCAGTGTACTTCACATTCGACACCAGAATTGTTGCCAACAAAAGCAGAAATACAATGTTTGTTCTCAACATTTTGAAGTCAAACTCCAAATGAATGATAAAAACGAAATCTTATTCTTTTAAACAATTGTTTACTCGAAAGGCGTTGAAAGAAAGTGTCGATTTGCATGAAATCGCAAACGTTTTTATATTCTCAACATTTAAATGGTTTACTGTTTTACCCAAAAAATTTCGACAAATATTGACAATATATTTGGCAAAAGTTTTGGTAATCCCTAGAACTTTGCAATCAATTAGCAACGAATTCTTGAATTAGGAATTCCCCTCTTTCTGCCACAACTCGAAACTCGAGGCTATTTGAGAACTAATCGCTGTTTAGAAAACAAAATTAAACCGAAAATAATTAACACTTTTAGTCTAATAGCAAATCGTAGTCTTATTTATTGTTTTAGTTTCACACGAAGTCTCGTTTCGACGAAATTAAGATATTATGAGAAATACATTAAATATAAAAATTTTATGAAATATTAAAATACGTAAAACCAATGAACCAGAGAATAGAAGAATGAGAAGAATAATAAAATGTTTGTTTAAAATGTGGAAAAGATGTCAACAAATATTGATTGTATAAGAAAAGTAAAATTAATTGACTTTCAAAACAATAGTCAAAAATTTCCAGAAATGCATCGAAATTAAGGTCAAGAGCTGTTAACTGTTGGAAGAGAAAGGTATTAATGAGTGAATAGTTTGGGTGAAAGTGATATGAATTGAAAGCTATTTTACCGCAAATCCAAACAATCAATAGGGAGAATATGAAGGGCTATAAAAAGGCGGTCTATTGTAGGGCCGGTTGTGAACTGGTCTTCCGTATTGCGGTCGTCCGTACTGTGATCTGCCGTACCATTGGGTGACGAACGGCGGTCGGCGTCTTAGGTCGCCGTTTGATCCAATTGGTCCGTACGGTGCAGACACGTTGTCGTCGTAAAGAGATTGAGTTTCGATGTTCTCGACGTTTATGAAGACCAACATTGAGAGCAAAATAGTTAGGAATAAGACTTTCATTTCGACGGATTTGACCACTTGTTCACGACTTAAGACAAATGCAATTCTAACGGTTGTCTCGTCTTATGCGTCGAACCTCTTATATACTGCAGAGTCTGTACTCAAGTTTAGATGATTTCTATTTCGAAGTTATATTACTTTGTTTTTCGCTTTCTTTTCAGCTTTAGACGCGATTTCCAAGTTATTTACTTTTCATACATTTAATCAGAAATGTCTTAATATTCTGT
>JAQIXC010000066.1:0-55611 GCA_034697605.1 Metabelba pulverosa
TTAGTGAACCGATTTTGATGATCTATATATCAAATTAAACTTCAACATGTCATCTACAAAAATCGATTTTAAAATTTATACTCAAATACTCAAATAAATAGTCTAAAACAATAATAAGAATTTATAATTTTAGCACTAAGTTTTTAAACAATATTTGTCACCTTAAATAATTTTAATTTGGTTTTAAGTAATGTATAACTTCAAATTTCAAATATCATACAAATAAAGAAGACACAATTATAACAAAAATGTAAAGATAAAATAATACTTAAAACGATTATCTTTAAAATGTTATTAAAATTTAGTCAAAAATAAAATAATTTAATTCTTTAAAATGCTTAGATTATTATTTCTAAACTAGCCTAACATATTAGTATCGGGGATTTTAAAATATAAATACAAAACAAATTTTCATTAATTACCAATATAAATTTTGTATTCTATAACCTCATACAGTATTATACAATAACTATTTTTATTATACTACATAGAAACTAATGCTTTATAATTTATATATTAATTAAATATGAAATTCGTATATTTATAAGCATGGTTTTATATAACTAACGTAGCAATCACTATTTTGGTGTATTTAATCAAATGTTGAATTTAACGAAGAATATAGAGTACAACGAATCGAGTGATAAAACGTAAGAAAATAGCCTTTTTTCGCGAGAATTGGAAAGAATGGCATCGATTGGAGGTTTTGATAGATTGCGTTACAAAAACATATCGATTTCAATGCGGATTACATTTTGTTTAAATAACTCGAATATATTTGTCGAAAGTTTGCTAATTGATGGACAGAAAAAGTGGCAGATCTGCGGCTAAACAAATCAAATGCGTTTCGAATCTATAATTTTCAACGTATTTCGTGTCAACAAAATACCAGAAGATTTTGTTAGCGATTTGAATGCGTTTTATCGACAAATCTAACACAAAATGTGATCAAATTTGCGATACATTTATAGAATATTTGTGGAAATTTGGATGAATGAACATTTCATAAATTCAAAATTCAAACTTTCTATTTCTCCAATATAACGCACAAATTATAGACAAAATTTCCTTAGAAATCGATTTTTTTACATTTTACAAATTGATGTAAACTATATCCAGTTAGATCCATTAAATCTAAGCTTGGTAAATTTTGTGTCGACTCTTTTGGCGTAATTGTGTCAATTTGAATTTTTTTTAACTTTATTTTATATTTAAAAAATTTATGCAAAGCAAATTATCGATTTTATCCTATTTTTAAGAATTATACATTTTCAAATGTTTATATTATTTATTACAAACTAAAATCTTAACGTAATTAATTTATCAATAAGAAAATCTATTATTAATTGAGACATCTTAAAATATTTATCAAATAAAAATTAATTTAGAATAGTGTAATTTGCTTGTTTTATTTGTTGAATTAGTACTGTACTGTAAATGACAAATTTATCTAGTTAACTTTAAATATATTTAGCACAGCATTAGTAATATAGTGAATAGAATTCAATAAAGCGCTCAAATCTAACGAATGAAACATAAATAGAAATGAATTGAACTAAATATCCAATTAGTGAGGGATTATTGTATTGTTTAATTGCAAAATGAGAATTAAGTAGTGGTAGAAATGTAATTGAAAATTAGTTTTAAATCCATTTAATGCTTCTAATTATTTATCTTCATTCAAACGCTTGCTAACATTTATTTCAAAAAACATTCAATTGCACAATGATTTGTATAAATTGTGAATTACTATAACAATATATCTTACACTAAATATAAAACTAAAAATTAAAAATAATTTAGTAATCAATTTAAAAAATTATTAAAAAGTACAAAATGCAAAATAGACTTATAAAACAAATACGTCACAATTCATTATATTAAAATTTTCATAAGAATCATAAATTAATTTGTAAAATTAACACTTTAGCCAAAGCAAAAATTTCAAAATTAAATATGATTAGGTTAGCTTCTATGTAAAGTTTGCAATGTAAACTGTTAAAGTTAAATTTAATAAATAAACACTAGGTCTTGATTATTAGCTCGCAACATTTGTCTATTTTTAGTTTGTCTCAAAACTATCTCACTATTTTTTCCATTGTTTAAACTTTAAAGGATAAAAATAGTTTCTAACAAGCAATTTATTTTGTGGCTTGTTATGTCTCAGGAACTTAGGTATATACTGTATATATTTTAAGGATTTTAAAAATCGTATCCACCTATATATTATTACTGTATATTATGTTTAACTAAATACAGGTAATATTAATTACAAAAACAGTCTTTCTTAAATTAAGCTTATTAAAAATAATATACTAAATAATCACCTAAGAAAAGTTAATTAATTAATAAGTACAATAGTAAAAATAATTTGTTGAATTAATTATTTACTTTATAATATTATAACTAATTAGTTATAAAAGACACAAATAACATTGTAGTATTAAGTTTTGCAGTTTCCTATCTATTATAGAGCTGGGTACCAACTGTTAACCAAACTTATTGAATTTTTAAGCTCCAAATATATCATTTACTTATAAACTATAATATCTAACTAATTAATAATTAAGCAATTAATATTCTATTCCTAGTCATCAAACACACCTATATGTTATGAACATGTATATGTTTAATTATATATTTTAAAATATATAAATATTTTAATGTAGTAATATGGTTAGTAAATAAGGTTTGGTAAAATTTTTACTGAATTTTATTCCTTCAACCATGTAAACAACATTTTATTTTATATAAAAAATAGAATTTAATCTTAAGTTTGTCTAAGAAAATGTCAAAACCGATATACAATTTATTTGCGATTTTCACTTTATAACCGAAAGTAAGAGTGAAATTCATTTTCTTTAAAGATTTCAATTTTCAAAACTCAGCCCTTTATGCGAATAAATGAATAGAAAAAACGATTACATAAGTTATAGTATTAAATGCAATATACTGTACAGTATAGTAATAAATGGTCATCACTACTGATCCAACTATTCCTACTCCTAACCAGTATCCAGGAAAGGCTAAACTAACCCTGTGACATTTAGGCTCACTTTTAGAAAAAATAAATAAAGATCTAACCGGGGCAAATAATCAAAATAAAATGAAAGTAGAGATTAAAAGCGGGTTTTTAATAAGAAAACATTTCCTTAATGTTTGTACTAAACAAATATTTACAATAAAACTGAATTTCACAACTTTAAAGACAATTATAGGCACTAATTATTATATACATTATATAATTCATAAAAGATGCATACAAAAAATATTCTATTTAAATTCAACAAACTATATAAAAATAAAATTAATTTAATTTTTCAATTTTACTAAGTCTGAAAAAATAATTAGTTGCATTTGTTTTATATCAAAATCAATTGGGGTAAATATTGTAAATGTTTATACAAATTTAAATAAAAATAAAACAGTCTTTTTAGTTTACATTGTAATTTTATTGCAAGAATATTAATTTAATATTTTGTATAAAATTGCTTAATTTTACTAATAATGATAGATGCAATTAATTAAATTAAGTAAAAATTTATAAGGTATAAAATGTATCTTACAATATTTGTAATCTAAATAACAGTTAACAGTAGGTTATAAATCACAGTTAAAATGATTACTTAGCAACTTGTAACATTACTTAGCAAGTTTGATTCAATATGAAATGGCGTAAATTAAAAATTTCCTCTGTTAAAATACTACAATGCTAAATGTTCTACTTTTAGCTGATACGGCTTCATAAATCAAATATTTTCATACTTTATTTTATATAATCTAAAAATAGAATGTGCCATTATCAAAAGTTCAAGATAAAAATCTTTTGTAGATTTTTTCGACAATTTTAAAACCATTTCTAAATAATTTATTGTTTAAAAGATAAAATTACTTTAAGTAAAAGATAAATATAAGAAATCGAATGACTCGAAAATCAATTCATTCGATACGAGAATAGATGAATGCTACTAATGATCGAAAAAGTATTAAATTCTTTTTAAATGTAGACTACAGTATACGCTGGCTATAGGCAACTCGAGATACAAATAATTGCAATTCTGAAGCAAATTTCTAATTAATTGTTTATCACTTGAGACTAAAAAATTGAGATTTTGTTTCATTTAATTTTTAAAAAATTATTAACTAAACCGTATACTTTCCAAAATTTGTTCATTGCAAAAATCAATAATCAAATTTACATAAAGCAAAGATATGAAAGCATTTCCAGTTAATAACAGTTTACAATTCATTTTGGAATTAAAAATTATTGCAAAATAATTAAATTAGTTTTTCTTTTATAAAAAGATATATCGATTTGAGCAGATTTTGAGAAACGGCTCAAATTAAATGCGAAAATATCGATCGATAGAGTAATTTAGTGTCGAATATGTGTCACCAGAACTAATGAAAGGATAGATTTTAATGACAACACCTTTTCTGGCAAACGCTTCCTTAAGTTTGTGACATTTTAGACGATTATTACAAAAATGTGTTTAATGTGATTATAAATGAAGTTTTTTCAGTCGAAATATATTTTCGAGACTAAAACCAAAGCCAAACATAAATCGAGACTTAAATCTGATTTAATGCTAAATATGTTTAGGATTAGAAAAGTCTGATCGCATAAAATCAAACAGAAATTGCTTTTTTGTCCTAAATTCGAGTCCAGATATTCTTTGGAGAAATCAATCGAAAGTCATTAAAATCTATAGATATAAAGCACTCAACGATTAAATGAATAAAAACTATTTTCGAGCCTTTAGTTCAGTATTTAATGTCTATAAATATGTTTTCACTTTATGTCTAATTTTCAGTTTATTTAAAATTATTCTAACTTAATAAAATAATTGTCACACATTTTCTAATTAGTAATAACTTAAACTTGTACTGCATAATAAATTGTAAACGAAAATTGAATTCAACAGCAGTATAGCTAGTAAAATTGCAATTATCATGTAAAAATAATATATGTTTAATTTTAAATAAATCTCAAAAAGCAGAAATATTTATCAACTATTTTGCACAAATATACAAATGAAAAGAAAGAAAAAAAAGAACGAATGAATGAATAAACAAATTTATTAAAATGAATAAATGTATAAATTAAAATTTCAAGCTTATTTTCAAAATGTTTCGCATAGCCATTGCAAATCTAGTAACCGTTATTTTTAGTCTTGTATAATTTTAATCGTCCATATGTTTGCTGCGAGAAAACATGATAGGATGAAGACATGATAGGTTGTTGAGTCCGTTCAAAGCACTCGCAGTAAAACTATAGCAAAACTATTCGCGATATACGGTTTAACTCGCATTAAAAGTTTGTTTTGTTAGCGTAAGTATTGAAAGTTAAAATGTTTTTAAAAACCTTTTAGAGTTTGAAAACCGCTTTTGTTAGTTAACTTCGAAAATGATTGAAAGCGAGAAATGTTTTGCAAATAAGAGAAAAGCATATCTTGTTTTGAAGTTTTGTGAAGAATGGCGATAAAGAGCTGCGCTATTCATATGCGAGTAGGCATTGGATCATTGGATCATTGCATGAGATATATGTGATTATAATTTACGTTTAATGATATTTTCTGACATTAAAGAAAGTCTCAAATTCTTATCAAACTTAGCTCTAAATTATATTCTTAACCGAAAAAGAGCGCAATATTTGTATAATATTTACAGCGAAAGAGGCAAATGAATAGAAGCCTCGAACTGATCCGTAGTCTAGTGTTACACTCACTCACCAAAACGATGGGCACAATAGATGTCGGCGCCAGTATATGATCCCTGTGTTCGCCGAAATTGCATTCGGGCTTCACTTGAGATGCGCACAAATTGTGGAGCTGTAAGACAATACTCAATACTCAAGATTAACCACATCTTTATTAATCTCGTCTCGAAAAGCCTACCGTCATCTGACACCAGCGACAGTGCAACCCCGTTATGCCGTTGTACGACTTGATCGGTTTCCTGCACTTGCTACATTTGCCCGTACAGTTGCCTTCTGTCCAGTGGTGCACGAATGTCTGCGGCGAACAGTTTTAGCAAGTTACTATCCTCAATTGGCTTTCTAACTTTAATTGCACGCTATTTCGCAATAGTTTCGTTTGTTTGCGAATCAATCTTGGCAATAATTTCGAGATACCGTATACTTTAAATCATTAAAAAGACTCAAAATTGAATAAAACAAAATTAATTTAAAATTTTAAAATATTAAAATATATAATTTAATACAAAGATCTAAATATAAAATTTATAAAAATATTAAAAATTTTAAACCATTTAATTAATTAATATTTATGATTCAATTTATTTATAAACTATTATTGAGTTAATATAAAATTAATTAAAACGAGTCATCGCTTTATCTAAGAGTGAGTTTTGGGCTAAAAGTAGATATTTTGGTCTATAAAACAACACAAATAGTTAGATAACGACATCTCAATTATCCGATAAATATGCCATATCTGACATTCCAGACCTAAATTCTCGGTTCGACTCGTCTAGCATTGGCTCAAAAGATAAAATTTTTATTCTTCTCTAAATTACGGCACAAACTCTATTCGACGCTTGCATTCAATTCGCAAATTCTTAATTCTACCCAATCTTCAGACTCAGCACTGCATTCAAGAATTAATTTCTTTAAATAATTATATAAATATTTAAATTGTTTTTATAGAAAAAATTATTTCATGTAAAAACGAAATTTGTTTTAAATGCCTCGCATTGAAGAGCGTCGTAATTGTTAGGAAATAAAATTGATTTTTTCAATTAAAAAGTGAAAAGCATATTTGCAGCCATACTTGAGAAGTTTTCTTTGACTTGGAGTAGGTGCTGATGCAAGATGCCGGTGCTCTTTGCACACAGCGTTCGTGAACCGTGTATTTGCAAACTGTAATTAAAAAATTCCTCGATTAGTGATGCGTTTTGATTAACTTAATTTTGCAATGCTTAGAAAATAATTAAACGGATAATGGTACTGTACATATTTTCCATGGCAAAATATTTCTACATCGAATTTCTATATAACTGCAGTCATTTTTTGCTGTATATTTTTACTGTACTGTATATTATTATTTCGGAAAAATATTCACTTTATATTTAAATTTATAAATTGGCAATATTCAAACTGGAAATATCAATACATTTTAAACATGTTGGCGCTATTTTACGAATAAATTGGTTATGCAATATAAATTCTCCCAGAGCATAGGATAAATGCAAACATTGTAGAGTAAATCCAAATTTTGCAATTGTGTGCAATAGCGGCAAATATCAGTGAAAAAACTTCTAAACGATTTATCAAACTTTGATTTACTTTCGTGAATATAGAAAAGATTTCTCAAAAAATATAAATAATTTATGCAAAACAAGTGCTCTCTTAGTGTTGAGAGCGATATGAAAACGCTATCAATAGTGAGGATAAGTAAACGTGAATTTGTAGCGAATGATGAGAATACAGATGGAGTGCTCCGGCACTACAATCACGAACTCTCAACAGCACTACATAGACTCGGTTTACGATTTCCAGCACAAGAATCAAGTTTTTCGCCAATTCTTATTGTGCATCAAATTTATTGTTCAAACAACGAACAAAAAAAAACTTCTCTTGCTATTAATTTAATTCATAAAAATAATATGATTTAATTCGGTTTGAAATACTGTACAGCAGTATTCGTGTTGACTGCGAATTAGAGAATTGACATGATTTGGATTCAAACGCAGTTTTGGATTACAATTACTTTTTTAGACGAGTTTTCTCCTAAAAGAAAATAAATGATAAAATTCTATTTGAAAATAACAAATCGGATTATATTCTCGCATTTCTTTTCATTTGCAAGACTAGTTTTTATAAATTTATAATGCAATTTAATTAACTATTTCTTAAAAATGTATTCCGGCTCTAAAATGAATTTAATGCTAACTCCGAATATGTATTCATTAAAAATATGTCTCAACAAAAGAAATGATTTTTTGCGTTTTGCAATCAAATGTCACATTTTTAAAGCTGAATAATTCGCATTAAAATCTAAATTAATATTTGAATTTTTATTTTTGTCTCTTCACTGAGCGTTAAGAATAAGTTAAAGCAATAAAATTAAGTGAAGCTTCAAATACTTTGTATGATCTCAAATAACTGGCAATAATTGCGCATGTTGATCTTAAATTATATAAGCCGTAATATTCAAATATATTTATTAATTAGGTTTTAGATTTTGTTCTGAAATTAATAATAGATTATGATTAATTAATTTTCTAAATTAATAATAATTTTAGAACAATTGTCTATATAAAATAATTATTGATTAAAGCATAATTTGTTTGTTTTAATTGCTAACATTATATTAAACATTAAGCTTAAAATAGCAATTAATTCGAGTAAAGGTAAAAGTAGTGGAAGAGAAAAGTGAACTAAACCGTAATAAACATAAATTTATTTTTGAATAATTATATAATTAAAATGGAAAGAAATAATTGTAAAAATTACTTACATATACAGCACAAACCCTTTTTGCCCAAACCGACTAACATGTTAAGACACAAATTACAATAAGCCGGTCGATTGAAGTGCTTTAGCCGCCAAACATGATTGCCGTCGTCTTTCACGTTTTGCTAATGTTTTTTCAAATAAATGTTTTTACACAAAAACAATCAATAGATTAGTTATTATACACACATTAAGTTAGATCTATCATAAGCAATAGCGAAAATATAATTATTAATCAATTTGCTAAATTAAATATAATTTTTAAAACAAATTTTTATAAGACTAACTCGTAAGAATTTATCAAATTTACACGAGTATTATTGATTACTAGTATTAACCAAAATTTAGTTAAATTTTAAAAATCTATTTTTGTTTTATAAATTAGGAATAAAATAAATACAAATTGCAGTAATAGTAGTTAATAATAATTTTAAATTGTTAGATGGGTTTAAGGTTTTTAAAAGTATGTCATAATTATAGTACGTATATTGTAAAAATATACTATAATTGTATGCAAACTGAATTATTAGCCAGTATACTAACTTAATGCACCAGTAATCTCTATTGAAAAATAAAATGTATTCTTATAATATAATGTTCCAATTATATGTTAGTAATAAACAAATTAAATATAAGTATTAGTTATAGATATGTATTAGCTTTTCTGTTAATTTTGTTGAATTATATAATTATCTTGCTAATTTCAACACACATATATTCTGCTTTGATTTAATAGTAATTCAATTGTTAAAACAGTTGAATAAAAACACAGTAGAAGCTATATAATTTTTACCATAAATGTATAATATATAATCAAACTAATGTTATCTACACCTAAATGTTGAAAAGTTTTGAGTGATTTGTGTAGGAAATAGACATTTAAGTCAATTGTTTTGATAAGAATTAGAGGATTTGCTTTACACTAAAAAAAATATTAGTATAACTGCCGTTCATATGATTGCTTCAAACACTGCTGAGGAATGTTCGCCAAAGACTCGAATAGACGAGTATCGCGTAATGGCGCTGTTGACCCGATCAGCACAAGTGATGGCTAAATTACTCGAATTTAACATGTATAAAATATCTTTTGCAAAAAGAGTTTCACTCAATTTGATTCATACATCGTAATCTAAACTAAAACTTAAATGTGCAGCTAATATTTGATCGTGTTAGTTTAGCGCAAAATTTCGAAAAACTAATTTCGCATTTCTAACAAGTTGTAATATTGGAGAGAATATCGAGTAATGAGTGATTACGGAGTCTAAGCCGAGGAGGACAAGGAGGGGAATGGTGGTGAGTCCGCCCCTCTTCCACTCGTCCAACGAGACGGTTCCGTCGGCGTCGTAGTCGATCTCAACCATCATGTCCTGCAATATCTGCCAATAGATTCGACAAAAACAACAAATCAATTAAAAGCGGATAAACCGAACGTTAATACAAAACAATAATATTTTTGCTTTTTAAGTGATAAACCGAATGAAACATTCGGTTAGATCTGTGCGCGGATACGAGTGCCGGTGCCGATGCCGGCGCCGAATATTTATTAGT
Source organism: Metabelba pulverosa (assembly GCA_034697605.1). Classification (NCBI taxonomy): domain Eukaryota; kingdom Metazoa; phylum Arthropoda; class Arachnida; order Sarcoptiformes; family Damaeidae; genus Metabelba; species Metabelba pulverosa. The sequence continues at coordinate 10,025 of JAQIXC010000066.1, forward strand.
TTTTGTTACAATCTTTGCCATCAAATGTAATAAAGCGTTTGGAAACAAATCTTTTGCAATAAAAGTTCAAATCATTTAATACAATGTTCGCAGGACTTAGTCTTAAGAAAATAAATACAACAAAAAGTCTGAAATAAAATAATAACAAATTTCGTTTCCGTAGCACTAGTTTTCAATTAACTCGAGTTTCTCTTTCACAAACACTAGACGTTCGGCATATAAATCAATTGAAACATTTAAATCAAATTGTGTATCAACTCATCCTATCAGTAGATGTTATGTTCGGTCAAATTTAATCAAACATATAGCAAGCATAAAATTGAGTCCCGGCATAGAATTGCACGAATAATACCATACTCTGTAGTTTTCCATGCTGGTTTATGTCGATATATAAATGCTCTGCCAATCCTTTTTGATAGATCATTATTCTTCTCAATTTAATTTTAAAACTAAATTCATATTTGAATTTATCTAAAACTAATTTAAAACTTTATATTTTAAGAACATAATTCATAAATACTATAACAGTTAAATATTTTTTTCATTTATAATTAATAAGAACATTTTAATTCTAAAATACGTAGTAAAGAATTTTTATTAATTAAAAATTACAAAAACCCTTCTATAATTCTTAAGGTACAAATCTTAAGTTATCTATTACGTAATAATAGACTGTTATATATTATTAATTAAAAACATCGAAATATTTGTTTAAACTATAATTTATTATAAATTACAAAATTATATTTATAATTACACATTAGTGTTCTAAAAATAAATGATTTAATATATTTGTAAATTAATTAATAGAATGCAAAAATTTTGATTTTAATTTGTGGCAATTCTATTCGAAAGTCTCGATACAATAAAGCCTGAATACAAATGAGTTGTTTAATTCAAATAATTGTTGACCAAAACAAAGCAAAAGTGTATGACTTCTATTAGATAAGACGCTAGAAATAAATTCTCAATACATTCGGAATTGGATCTACGAATTGGTAATTCGTCTCTAATTCCCAATCCGTTTCAGTCTATTCTCATCGTTAGTAAAAGTCATATCTTAGAGACAAACCTCAGCTTTTGATTATAAAGTTTGCATTATTTGCACTAAAAATTTGCATTACTATACCACTGCTATTGCGTTACTTTTTTTTGCATTCAATTTATTTTATATTTGTTTTGTATTGAATAAAATATAAAAAGAAATATACATTCTTTACTAAATCCTCTACAAAGTCAATATTTTTTTTAATTTTTATTAAAAAAATCGTTTTTTCGAAAAGTCTTCACATATAAAAGATATTCACAGCAGTACTCGAAATAAATTCTATAGAAATATATATTGCTATCAATGAATGAAATACAACAAAAAATTCTATTTTAGTGTATGAATTGAATTACATTTTTCAATCATTTCAATTGCATAGATGTAGTGACAATAAGTAGTTATTTATGTTCGGATTAATTTTGAATTCTACTTAGAAATTTTCCAAACAATCAGTACAAAAATCTCTTCTATATTTGATCATTTATTTTTTGTCTTTAGAGAAAGTGGCTTTCGGCTGAAATACACATTTGAAATGTTATTTAATTTCAAAAATTTCCGCAAATTTTCTTTCGTATTCCTTCCCAAAAATGATAATAATCTCCTGATTCGTCAAATTTTGATTATTTAAACTAAATATTTATAGAAAACTACAATATTCGCAATAACAGTAAAACCCAAACATTTTTAAGAATACGTTTAAAATTCCGGATTAGATATGGAAACTGTGATATTATTCCTGAAACTTGTTTAGCTTAAAAACGGATAATATAATACCGTTTTTATTATGAGTAAATTTATAACTTTAAAATAAATACCGGACAAACTCGAAATCCAGGCCGTGTGCAAGGTAATTTAATTTCAATTTATATTTCGAGAAAAGTGCTCAAACTATTGATTAGTTTTAACAGAATCTAAAAACTGTATTTAAATTCAAACTTGATTCAAAATCGATTAAATTTTAGCAAATAAAAATTGATTTCAATATTTCTATATCGGCATTCAGTATACTGTATCTATAGAGCCTGAAGTGTATGTACAGTAATGGTAGTTATCAATATGTAGTAACACATAATTGCGTTATCTTACAACATGTTATTTGACTCAATGTGCGACTCATTTGTGCAACTTGCAGTTTAGAGTCTAAACACGGTGCATGATAAAATTATGATATTACTTCACTCTCCATACAAGTTCTAATTTAACGCTAATTTTGGTCACAGGACTGGAGATTCCCCGCTAAATTGTCAATTGCCAGGATCATTTTTAAATAACTAAAGTTTCAATTCTATGTTAAATTTAAACACGGAAAAAACATACAACATCTATTTAAATCTAACATTGTAAGGTTTACAAGGAAGTTACATATGTGGAATTGTAATTGTAGCAAATTAGAATCTGAGTATGTTTTAAAATGGAAATTCGCAATTTTAATAGTCATTTTCAAAAAAAACTGATTGATAGTTTAAATGCCCAATTTAAATAAACCGATATTATGTAAACGAGAGTTGGATCTCAATTGATTACCAGAACTTTAATGCGTTTTCTTATCAAAATTTTAATACTGTACAATACCAAAGTTCATGCTATATTTATGCCTAAATATCTTCTATATACTGTGTCTCTCATATACAACTATATTCTATATAAGCCTAAATTATATAATGTATAGTATACTATCATATTTATAAATATAACTAACTAAATAAACCAAAATTAAAATTTAATCATAATTTAATAAAATATTTAAATTAAAAATTGAGCATAAATGCAGAAATTAGCCCATAAAATCAGTAAGAATTATTTTAACTAAATTGCTTTGTTCTTATGTTAATTGAACAAAGTAATTGGTCAGAGCTATGAGCCGAGAAATAACGTTTCAGCTGTTGTTTGTCAACGTTTATAAATTTTCTTCAGATTTATGCAAATTCTTGAATATTAAATAATACTATATCTCAAACAATTGCATCAAAATTATTATTATATCTTATTACTGTATTATTAAACAGTTTTCAAAAAATCAGTTCAAAGCATAAATTAAAATAAAACAAAACTGCTGTATAATTAATACATAGAAGTTTTTATTTAAACCTACTCAAGGACTAAAAGAATATCTATTTTGTTTGATAACGATTTTTTAATCAAATAAATGCTATTAATGGTACTAATTATAAATCACACGTAAACTAAATTTAGTAAACATTGTAAAGTTTACTAAAAATTTCCCTGCCACAGAGTTAAAAATTATTAAAGTAATTGTAATATAATAATAAATATTAATAAATAAACATATATTTGGTAAGCATTGGAACAGTAAGCAAATATTTAAAAGATCAAATAGATTAAAGTAGAATGTACAAACTTACGGGTTTCAGTTCGGAGACATCCCAACCAAGATATTCGGCGACTGTCATCATCTGATCAACAATGCAATCCATTTCCTATTTATTAAAATAAAACTTTTAATTCATATTTCGAATACAATTAACTAGTATAGTATTAACAATTTTTAAAGTTCAACATGCTAAACAGCTGGTAAATAGTAAAGTATAAATATGCATAAAAAATAAAAGTGCCTTTTTAAGGAAAAAACTAACTTTGCTTATCATTGATAATCAGGGTATAATTTAGAGTTTAAGGCTCGTTTATTTTCACGGTTATAAAATGTTTTTTTTTATAAATTTTCTCAATTTATCATTTATTCTTATCTTTCATTTTTTTGCCAAAGTATATAATAATGAATAAAAAATATATAATAAAATATATTTTTCATTTTGATAAACTGTAGGGTAAGTGTAGATCATTGCGATTATAAAACCAATATTCAGTCATTATTTTTCGACTAATTTGCTGTTGATTTGAGTTTTAATTTCAAAATTAAATATAAAAAAACGAGTTGTTATTGAGAGAGATCCGCATCAAAAGATTTTAGTAATATTAAATTTAGTTACAAATAAATATAATTTAGTTAATGTTTGGCTCAATTTTAAGCTTTCATTTAATAATAACCGAATCATTAGATATTCTCTTCGATACTATTAATAGCATCTAAAGTCAGCCAAACTATTAGATATGAAAGATATAGAAATATAAATTGAAATCGAAATAATAAAAAGCAATTTGAATGATAGAATAGAAGCGCTTTTGAGAAGAAAATGATAAATTTAGTCCTAAATTGATTGGAATGTATGGAAAGTCGGATTCGGTCTCAAAACTAATCGACGAAATGCACTATCGATTAGAAGTGATGCGATATTTATGACACAAACTGCAGACGTCGAACATCACCAACAAATTTAAGCTTTTGTTTCGATCTTCTCGATTAAATTTAAACATTTTTATCCAACTCATCCATTAGTTGCATGTTTATATATCGAGACACACTTAAAGGTCAAAGTTTGTCCATTTATATCGGTATGAATTAACATCTGAACGACAGAGAGAATTCATCAATTGAGTCAATAGTACGGTTTGAAATAATGCAAAAGCATTGCATAAAATTTACGTTCAATTTAAATGCAAACTTGTTAAATATTTAAGCGTGTTACTTAAATTTCTTGCATGCAACAAATTTTAAGTAACTCAATTTGATTTTGTATTAGATTTAAAAAAAAAAGAAAACCTTCATATTCTTCAAAAAAATTATATATTTTTTCTGTGTAATAGAATTAGTTGAGAAAAATGAATAGAATATTCAGAAAACTTAATGAAATTATTTAATGTTTGACTGTATTCTGCATTTTATAAAATGTTACGTTCAATAAGAAAACCAAAATAAGTCTTAAAATTAATGAAATCTTAAAGTGTTAACTCAGAGCTAATTCTATTACTTAAAATAAATTTATGCTTTAAATTTGTTCAGTTCTAATGGAATAAATAATTTAATTAAAGACAAAGTTCAAAATATTTTTCAAGCAAATAACAATTAATTGATTTTATTTTATCTAATCTAAAATTTTATTAAAATGTCAAGATTAAAATTTTTAAATTGTGCCAAATAAATTACGAAATATAAAACTATACTTTTTATAATTTGAATCTCTTTATTGAAACATTTAACTATATTGTACTTTAATTAATGTAAAAACAGAAATAGCAAAGATCCACCTGGATTATATTTAGCATTTCTAGTTTCTAATTTTATTTATTCTGTATTTATTAGTGATAAGTAAATTTTTCAAATATTAATATAACAATCATAATCTGGTTTAACTCTTTTCAGCTTAAAATATATTAGTTAAAATTTACATTCATTATTATCAAGATAGCTTAATGCTCACAAAATATTAATATCAAAAATGATTTCTAATATAAATACAGTAATTAAAACACTTGATGTGAACTTTGCACTTATATGAAGTAAAGAATATGATTCTATCGAAAGTACAGTACAATTAGTATTTAATGCTATCACAGGTTTCAAGTCTTTAAAACCCTTTCTCTAATGAATTAAAAATGAAAGTTAATATCGTTTTAGACATTAATCCCATAATTGGAATAATTAATGACTAAAAACAATAAAACAGAGCTTTGATGAGATAAGTGGTATTTAAATTGAATAAACGCAAAATTTGCATGTTAATTTTACCACTCATTTATTGTTTCTCGTTTCCAATTAATCGCAAACAAATTTGTAAATTAAAAAATTCAGCATGGTACAGCCTCATCACAATAAAAAAAAATTCTTATCCGCATCAGTATAGGCTGTTGTACAATGATCATTTGTTAACTTTAATTTCTTACAGAAGATTCTGGTTTTAGATAAATGAGGATTATTTTCAATAAAACAGTTATACATTATTTGTTAAAAATAGAATTTTCCAAATGTTTATCCAATGGTTTGGAAGGAGTATTCAAAATCACGTTTTAGTCGTATTTTTCTCGTTTTGTTTTTTGCTTTTTTCGCATTTATTCGTATTTATCCGAATTGTTTGAATAATCGAAAACTGTTTTCAACATTCCGTGTGAATAGAAGATAGTGTTGACTCTGAATATCGTATATATTATTCAATTCTAATATTTACTCTATTTTTCGAGTAAAGAGAGAATAAATGAATTACGAAATAGAGAATCCGTTTGGATCTTAAGGCCTAATAAATAGATTAATTAGGGGAGAGAGAGAGAGAGAGAGAGAGAGAGAGAGAGAGAGAGAGAGAGAGAGAGAGAGAGAGAGCACATATTGATGTGAATGAAACGAATGGCAATTTTTATTTTACGAGTGAAAAGAGAGTTTTGCGCAAAAATTTGCGAAAAACAATTGGTTTATGGCTTCACATCTGCATTCAATGCATTCAATGCCGACACTGAGTCTACACTTCTTGTGCAGCCATTTGTGAATCTAAGCAAAAAATGTCGAATTTTATGAACTTTTTTCTCATCAACTAACTCGAGAAATGCAAATATTTCCGTATTTGACCTAAAAATTTCACTACAAATAAAACATTAGAATGTTTTGGACAAATAGCTGCAAAAGATCACGGATTTGGAGCAAAAATCCGCTTTTATTGTATTCTCCGCTTATTCACCGATTCCTGATTCGCATCATTTGTAGCGCAGACTTGACAAACAAAAATAAATTAAAGCGAAGACTCATTTTTGGCAAATATTTTATAATTAATGTTTCTATAAATACTATCCAATTATTGGTTTCCTATACATAAAACAAACTCCAAATTAGTTTCACAAAATGCAAACCAAAAATAAATGAGAAATTAGTGAATGTCATCGTCTATTGAGAAAACTATTACGGATTTTACGATAATTTATATAATTTACGCGTTTTTCCTATTCATCCAATCAGTTGTCTCTCATATATGGTTCGATTGATTAGTTATGGATACAGTTCCGTACAGAGCGTTGTCGGTGGGGTATAGTAGGCAATGGTATAGGGAATAGCATGATATGGTAGGGTATGCCGTACCCGGTATGGTATGGAAGGGTATGGAATGGTATGGTATGGAATGGAATGGAAGGGTATGGTATGGTATGGTATGGAATGGAAGGGTATGGTATGGTATGGTATGGAATGGAAGGGTATGGTATGGTATGATATGGTATGGCTTGAAATGGAAGGTACGGCTCGTTGTCTGCTATACGAGTGGCGAGTAGTCGTAGAAATGGAAACTCGAATTCGAAGACAACGAAGTCCTTCAATAATCGAGAAACTGAACCGAAACGGAGATAAAAACTCGAAATACAAACACAATGTTATGTCAACTAAAATGCATATTATCTATGAATAGCTTTTATCGCAATTTCGGAATAATAGCACTTTTGTTAAGTTTGTCGAATAAGAGACAAGAAAGTTGTTCGCCTTTAAGGTATGCTTTTTTGAAACCAAAAACTTTACGAATCTATTCTAATGGTGAGAAAGTGCGCGGAATTACTGTTAAATAAATGAAAAACTGTTAGAAAACTAAATTAGACGAACGGAACGGAACGGCTCTTTATTAATATGTTTCGCCAATACAGACCACAAATACTGTCGGCTCTGTTAGCGCTGATCGCCTATCGAATAAATCCATTACTGATTACCTAAACTCTGTTAAGCTCTCAATGTATTCCAGTTTTCTGTAACTTAATATCTCTGACAACCGAAAGTATCCAATAATGCATTAATTCAATTAATAAATCCATTTTCCATACAATATAGGAATATACAATCAAAAAACATACTGAACATTCAACAAGCAAACTCATAATTTCAACTAAATGACAGCAATTCAAAATTTCACACTACTACCTGGTATTCGAAAATCTTTATTTTCTAGTTAACAAATTATTGTTTAAAAAGTTTAAAGTTATATATAATGTATAATCTACTGAATAATTTTGCAGTAAAATAAGCAAGCCAATTAAAAAAATTCGACACTACTTAATTTGCTGCACCATGTTTGTTTAAGAAACTTCGCCCTCTGGTCAAAGCAATTCTTAAAATAAATAAAATTGAAGACTAATTAGCGATAAATAATATTTAAAAATATAATGAAATCTATATATAGCTATCTATGTAATATCGCTTTAATAGCTCTTATCATTTGCCAGAAACATTTGACATTTAAAATTCTAGATTTATGCATTATTATTTTAGCCTCTAATTTACATAAACTTCAAAATTATAAAATTTAAATTATTATTTCGAAAATTTATTATCGCTAATGACTGGCGTAGAGACTGTTCAGTGCCACGAAATTTTCGATCATTGAATATAACACTAATTATATAAGAAATATTGCCTTTGAGATCAAGTTTTGAGCAAAATATAAATATAAATTTATAGATAAAAGCAAATCTCCACAAATCGTTATTAAAATATTATTAAAATTGTCCAGAATAACTTCGGTTTAAATATACTGTGCATGTAAAGGGTACATGGTAATTTATTTGAATCTAAATCTCTTAAATAACTGACTTGTCTTAAAAAATGCTGGGTAAATGAATGTATGAAACTTTAAAAATCTGTAACATATTAAATTCAGCTATCAGTAATTAAAAGTGCGTTCATACATGACTTTTTTGGATAAAAACAAAAACAAAAACTGAGTAAAGATTCACTGAATCTGTATTGAACTGTATCTATCTTAAGCACATAGAGTTCTTCAATGACCATGCTGATTTGATTTACTGAAAATGGGTATAATTTTTTACTGCATTAAAAAAGTGAAATAAAACCAAATATTGAGTATTTGTGTCATAAAAGAGTAAGTTTATAATAGCGGAGAAATAAATATAAATTGAATTGAAATTCGAAATAAATTATTGCACATAACTTATGAGACAATGTATTGAGACGTTCGCAATCGGAATGAGTTTTTGTTTCAGGAAATGTATTTTTAAACAAAACCGAATGCATTGACTAAGAAAACATTATACAGTAAAGTAAAGTAAAAATTTTAATAAAACTCATGAAAGAATAATAGCATGACATAACTCATTGCTATCCAAACTGATAGTAACATCCGAATGGCTTTTTTAGCCGCGTTTGCACAGAACTAGGCAGATATAACTTTGATCGTAAAAGCAACTCTACCAGTCTAATCTAGTATAAACCGCATGGTCAATTTTGGTCAATTGATATGATCTTAACGCTTAGAGTTTTCAATCTTACGCCTCACACAACCCAAACGCACATTATATGCACACAATTAGTATTCTTTGAACAGTTTAGCCCAAAACCCCTATTCTATTCTCAAACCGAAATTCAATTTCAAATACGTTCTCATCTCTAAGCGCTAGAATATATTTCTATATTGCACCAATTTTGCAAACAATTTAGTCCTAACCAAAAAACAAATCAATCAACCTTAATCAGCTTTAATTAAACTGTGTAAATTGTCAAAACAAAATATATTGGAAATGCTGTGCAATTCGCTTACATTGCTATCCAAATATCCATTGCTGTCCGTGTCGTACAGTCGGAAAACAACTGAAACGAATTGAATTAATTAAAAAAAGAGATTAATATTATTATAGGAGTGGAAAATAAATATTGCAACTAGTTAAAATGTAGAGCGAGTGAAAGTAGAGGTAGGGAGGGAGGGAGAGTTGGTCGCTTACACTCGAGCTTGTCCTCAGGCCTTCCCGCTTCGAGTAGCGATAAATAGCAAACAACGTCTTTGAACGGCACTCGCAAGAGATGAACGTCGATATGAGAGCTCGCCTTTCGTAACGGCTTTAAGTCGACTGAAAGGATGAGAAGAGTTTGTGAACAAAACATTACATCAAATGAAATAAGGAATTAGAGTTCATTCGAGCGTTCGCTGAAACAAATTTCAAATATATTTCTCAAATTCTATGCAATTAGTTGGCAAATAGTAAACAATTATTCGATTGCGAGCAATAAAATAAAAACATGTTTAATAAGCGACAAACTATGTGCCGGGTTTTATGCAAAAATATGATTTAATCTTAGTAATGCATAATTAAATTCAAAATGAAATGAAATTGCGTATAATTGGTCGAACCCATTACAACTGCATACGAATTAAACAATGCATTTTCAAAACAATAATTATTATAATTCTGATTCTTATTAATTAGTCTTATATTTGACGACAAGTACTTCTACTTTGTCTTAAAAACTGTTTAACTAAATAAGAATTAAGATTTTTTTTCTTAATAATCTAAGCGAAAAATTATTTTGAATTATGTTTGAATTGAATAACCAACATGATCTTCTTAATGTTAATGACAAATAAATATTAGTTCGAGTTATAGTTAGAGAGTTAGAAGAAAACAATAAAAACTAATCTGATTGTAGGCATACCAGCGCTGAATACACATTACTATTCGCAGTATTTTTTCAAATATAAAAGAATAAATTGAAAACATTTGTGCTCTGAACACATTTTCTACAAACTTAGTCTCAAACAAAAAATAAAACACCAATAATATTATTGCTCCTTTTTTAAGTCAAGAATAAAAAATGAGCATTCGGTTCTTGTTTAGCATACAATATTAATACACTATTAAACTATTCACTTGATATTATAATATCAGTAAAAGCGATTGAAAACTTATATTTGATTCCAAATTTATATAAAAACAATCCAAGTTGTTTAGTGTAATATATGCATTGTATACAAATACAAGTCATGCAAATCATTATTAAAATCTTATAAATAAAATTTACTGTATATTTATAAATGTATGAATGGTAATATTTATAATTATAACAATATCAGTACGCCTGTTTTGTTATTTGTTCAAACTTTATAATCATTTTATTTGAATTTTATATCATTATAAACAAGAAAATATAAACAATGGGGAGAGAGAGAGAGAGAGAGAGAGAGAGAGAGAGAGAGAGAGAGAGAGAGAGAGAGAGAGAGATCCCTATCATAAGTTGATTTAGAAATCTCGTTATAGCGAAAGACAAACCACAGGCGTTCGCATACGTATGTACTGTAATGCTAAGAATCTTTGAACAAATCAAACCAATTATTAGAATACTCTGAAATCTGAATGCATTTGTATCACTATTATAATCAACATAATATATCAATGCACAATGTTACTTTTCTGTTACTATTTAATATTCTAGAAATATTTAACTATTCTAAACATTATATATGTTACGTTCTTTAGATAATATAAAAGTAAAATAAATATTATTACTGATAGTTAAAACATAATTGATTTCAAAGAATTACAGTATAATCTATCTGTACAAACTTTTTATTACTAATCAATACAATTAAATCAATACAAATTTTACTATATAAAGAATAATGGTAAATATTATTTTAAAAAACTATAATATATGCATACAGTATATATATATATATAAAAATTGTACCTAAATTGCCAAACTAATATTATACCATGTTAACAATTGTATAAGCTAGAGTGATACCAAATTTATAAGACAAAATAATAATACACAACAAAATTGTGCATAAATTTAAAGAATATTTTTAAAATTAAGAGTTTCATCGCGTTTGTCATACCCTAACTGTATATTCTAACAGTTCGAGTCAAAGCAATAAAAACATTGCATAAACTCATGGTTTGGCACTACAACTAAAGTTACAATTGTTTCCAAATCTCCTTTGAATTAGAGGTTTGTGTGGCCCAACCCGGCCCTGTTTTTCACACTTAGTAATTAGATCCGGCCCGGTTCGTTTTCAATCTCTAATTTGAACTAGATAATACAAAGTAACATTTGCTACATATTGTTTAAATTGTTTATTGTTTAAATGTGGTAGCAATATTACAATATTAAATTAAGTAAGATTATGCAATTACTCTCCTTATTCACAAAGGAACCAATACTCTAATACTCATAGCATATAAAGAAAAGTCTCTCAAAGTTTATTCAGTAACAATAAAATAATACATTGCTTATTTTCTGAGAAACAAGAGATCACAACAGTAGTAAATAAACTGTGTTTAATTTATTCGTTGTTTTAAGGCACATGAAATAAATTTAATTAATTTAAAATATGCAAATATAACAATTTTTTCTAAAGTTTAAATTGCACACAGGGTAATTTTCAGCATGCATTGCAATAAGTAAAAAGTCATTTAGTCTCTCATTAATTATACTGATATATTTTAACCAAACTATGTAGATCATACTTTAGGCCACACCGTTTCTTATGCTATTCTATACTAAAAATTTTAGTGCACATTAGGCTGGAAAAAGGTGTGGCCTAAAGTTTAATTTGCATAGAATGAATCTAACTATTTAATATTTTTCAGTAATTTATAAAATTGTGATAATATGTGGTTATCTGATAAAATTACTAATTATTATCAAATTTTAAAACTTTAGTTCACCATAATAATAATTATAAAAAAAAACAAATCTAGTTTAATCAAGTGATTCGTTATATGTAACTCAATTTTATAAAAATAATTCATTGTAATTTTATTTTGCATCTAATAAATTAGTTAACAAGTACAGTTATAAATGCATGATTAGGTAAAATATGTATTACATTAAAAACTAAAAGAATTTCAAAATACTAAATGTATATTAACGGCAATAAATATATTCAATTGAAAAGTTCAATTCAATAGAAAATATTTGCAATTTTCGAAATATTGGACTCAAAAGTCAACAATGCGTTGACAACACGAAAGCGAAAAAAGTATATATAGTATTGAAAGCGAATTCGGGTCACAATTCATTGGTTTGTGCAGTCGTGGCCTCTAAGCCAACTGCAGACCCAATAGCCAACACTTATTTTGCGTAAAAATATCAATGAAAAGTCGACTTCCATGACATCGCAAATGTCTAATATTTCAAACCATATAATGGAAAAAAGTTAATAAAATTAATCGAAAATCTACTTAAAAGAGTTTATCGATTTGTTGGCACAAAATTGGAGAATTGTATCGAATATACAGTAAAAGTAACATAATATCACTTAACGGTAGAATACAAACACAAATACAAATGCATTAGAGAATACAAATTTTAAACAACTGCTGCCTCTCTCTCATACAACTCAGGCGTACAGGTATTGGCGCTATTACTCAATTAGTTTTTGTTTAAATAGTATATTTCAATTGATTCAACAATTATCTTTTACAGTCGAGTCAATATTGGCTTGCAATAATTATAAACACTAAACAGATCTTGTTAACTTGTTTTAATGTTAAATTCCAGTCTCTTTTGTGTCTTCATTCAAATTTACTTTATTGCAAATGTATCAACTTAAATCTTATACAATCATACTTATAATTAAATTAATTAAACAGTTTGAAACCAAATTATTGCTGTACTTGACATAACTTAAAGTAACCCATAATTATGGTTTCGAAATAATATATTGTATATTTTAATTCTAATATAAATTGAGTAAATTTATTAAATTGAAAAAAAGTAAATCTAAAAAGCTTTCATCAATTGCTATCATAATTAGATTCAATTGTTGTGTTTGTTTAATGTAAGAAGCAGCTGAAGAATTTTATTAAGCATGTACGGTTTCGAAAGCTATCGTTGCTTTTGAAACATTGCGCAAATCACATTGGCTAGGCGTCTGCTAAAAAATACATGTGCACGATTCTCAACATTTTACATTTTGCTACAACAAACTAAGTGTGTAAGATAAACAATAGCAGTCATATAGTCTGTCGTACATATCTTTGTTAAGAACATTTAAAAAATAAAAATATATAATAAATAGTGTTTTTATTTTAAATGATTGTTTAAAAGTATTTATTTTTCAATTTAAAGTTTTAGACATTGGTAATAATTAAGATTAATTTTTGCTTAAATTGCAACTAGCCAAATATTGATTTTACGCTATCGTAAGTTTCAATTTGTTTTTCGACCAGATTTGGGTAAAATCAAGTAATGCAAGCAATTAGTCAATCGTCTCATTAAGCTAAGTCTCCGCCGAAGACCAATAAAAGAAAACCATAATTTACAAAGATACTTTTCTCGATATCTGCCTAGCATGTTTGCAACAATTGCAATTAGTAGAATTACAAATCTTCTACTGATTTGCACAGTGTATACTTAGTTATATAGAAATTCTTAATTTATATATACAAATATTTTGACAGCAAAATTAATTAAAACATCTTTCTAAAACAAAACAGTAATTGTTTTCTCTCTAAATTACAGCAAACCCATTTATTTTGCAAGGTAACAAATATTTTGTTAAATAAATTGTAATAATAATCGTAAAAAATATGTAATAAAATTACCAAAAGTTTTTAATTTATGCAAAAATCATAATAATATTTTATTTAGCCATTAATGTATGTAAAAATGTTTATATATATATTTACTTGCTATATATTAAAACTTAAGAAATTTATTCATGTTTCAGATTTGCTAAAATTATACAAAATCTTTATTTACTGCTTCATCGGATCAAACAACTAAATCGATATATTTTAAACATATTTTACTGATAATAACAAACTTCAAATAATTTAACTTTTTTATTTTTGATCTATCTAAAATAAACGTAAAAATAAATTAATACTAACTCGGCGGATTACCCTTTTGTGTGTAACAATTTTCTAATAATTTTTATATAAATTTAAAGATTTATGGCTAAGAAAATGATTTTTGTCGAAAATATCGGCGAATGAACCGAAACAGCAATTAGCGGTCAAAGTGGGCGCTCTATGCAGTAGTTATACAGTCGTAACGCATATGCATTGGATTGCTATGAATTGGAGTGCTATACCAGTGGCACAACAAACACTGCATAGCAAAAGCCGACTCTGACCGCTAATTACGGCCACGTTTCGGTCCATTCCCCGATATTTTTGATAAAAAATAGTTTTCTTAGCCATAATTCTTTAAATTTATATAAAAAATATTAGAAAATTGCTACACACAAGAGGGTAATCCGATGAGTAAATTAAATTTTTAGTTAACTTATTATTTAAGTTATTAATAAGTTATTAGTGATTATATGATTTTCAAACTTATTATTTAGTAATGAGTTAAATATCATTATTTCGAATTGAAAATAATTCATATTATTAGTTAATAAACTAATATTTAAAACTTTAATTTTTAAGTATATATTGTTTGTCAAATTTATATTAATTAATTATATCAATTAGAATGATATAAATCAGCTTGCTTGTACATGTGCAAAATGGATTTTTAATTTTGTAGCCTTATTGCAAAATACTGGTTTTCATTAAACAAAACAATAATAATTTCACTAAAATTTTAATTATTTAAATGAAATTACAATGTAAATTAAATAAGCAACATAAAAGACAAATATATTTTAAATTACAAAATAATTGAAGTAAATTTTTTCCAGTATAACTTAATTGGAAAATTTCCAACATGTTTAATTTCTACTAAAATTTTTAGACTGTTTTAGCTGTCATGGTACATGCTTAATTTCAAATATTTATCGCATTATTGAATCGCTAAATAATACATTTACTTACATTCAAATAACAAATTGTTATGTATATAAAATTAAATAAATTTTTGTTTTGTTTTATAAAAGCATTTATGGATTTAAAAAATTAAAAATGAGAATAAAACATATAGCAGGCAATTGTATATACTGTACTGTATAAACTGTAAATCTGGCTAAAGAGTGGAATTTGGCAAATGTGGTCGAACTCGAGGAGGAATTTGTTGTATTCGCACGCATTGTGCAAATCGTCGATTAAAATAAATGAAAGCAATAATTATATTTCGAAAGAGAGTGACATCTCTTAAGTCGAGTGCCTTTACTCACTGTCAGGCCTTAATTGGTGGATAATAACTGATACTCATATGGTGTCACACAATCACACTTTGAGAGCACAAACAAAATCAATATCTAGTCATCAAAGCATCAAAACATCAAAGCACCATGCAAGAATATCTATTTCGCAATTGAATTACAGTTTTATAAAGCATTTCCCAAAGCATATCAAACCGTTTCGATAGTTTCGGTACAGTTTTTGTCGCAAATTTTTGCTCGAACTCGAAGTCACACTTTTGAGCTAAAAAGTCAAACATATTTCGAATTCATTTTCCGCTTTAAGCCATTTCTGCACCAAATTGTCGAAAAAATCTCGTTTTTGCTCGAAATACAAATTTTATGCTAATTTTAATTAAGTGCTTCGAAACTCGTCATTAGGTTTAATATGACTTTCGATAAATTAAATCTATATTTATGTTCTGCATAGGGATTCTGTGCGACAATTCTGTATATTTTTCAGCTAAATTATTCAAACTTTGCCATGCAAATTTAATTTATAATCTAAAATTTTAAAATCTATGAATGCAACTAACTAAAACAACATGAAGCGTTTTGTTCACAATAAAAACTTTTATTGGCTCCTAAAATCACAAGTTATAATTTTAAACATATATTTTTATAATTATAATATAAATAATATATGTATAATATTTCAATATTCGTTCATGTTTAATGCTAAATAAAAAATATAATTTTAAAAATTAAATTTTTCGATAATTGTTAATTGAGCAATTTAACGCTCCGAGCATTCTAACAATTTAACCCAGTATAATAATGTAAAACTGAAATAAATAAAAAATAAATTTATAATAATAAAATATCAGTTTGAAATTTCAAATTGCAATTTCATTATTCAAAAATTACAACAAGTATAAATGTAGTCAATATATAATTATTATTATATATATATTCGGTATTAATTAATATTCACACATGTAGTATATTGCATATATGTATTTTATTAAATTCTAACTGTATATTAAATTTGAGTTTATCAAAAATCTATATTATAAGTTGATATGTTTTTGCTTATAAAGCTGTTTTGTGCTAATTGTGTAAAATATACTCAATATTAATAGCTTTGAAACGTTGCGACTGTTTATCGATTACATAATTATTAATCAATAAAATTTGTATTGATTTGTTAAAAACAACAATAAAACGATTGAGAATTTTGTTAAGAGTTTGGTTCGGATAAGTGTTTAGTTATTTATTTCACTATTGATTTGAAGAATACGTTAAATCAAATGATTAACGCATTAAATATATTTTGTATCAAAAGGAAAAACTTTTTTCTATACTAAAAATATATTAGAATACAATTACCTTCTATAAAATAAAGTAGTTTTTATCCAAATTTATTCTATCCAAACCAATTCTGTAAAGCCAAGTTTCGTGTTATTAAGTTTATAGTTAAAATAAGTCAGAAATGTACTCGTCTATTAAAATTATAAATTATCTTTATATAAAAATGTAAATAAATTTATTGAGTTTCATAAATTGAAACAAGATTTTTAAAAATTAAAATAAATAATTAACATGATAAATTATATTATTGACACAAATGATCATAATTCTAAACAATTTTCATTTCAATTTCTTACAAGATTTTCTAATCTAATTCTAATTTAATAATACTTAATTTAATCTATAATTTGTTAGATAATTTTTAATTACTGAAATTTTTATTAGATCAATTTATAAATCATAAACATATTTAAAAGCATCAAAACAATGCTGCTGTTTTATTTATATTTAAGCTAAATACTTCATAAGTTATTATAAATTCTATACAATTTACATAAACGATTAGATAGACTTGCTATAAACATTAGAAAAAGAAATTTGAATTTAAATTCAATTCAAATGTTTACATTTCAGCAAACTACTAAAAGCATCTGTTTTGGCACCAAAAATCCAATATATCCAAATATACAAGATTAAATTATTACTGGATACGAATATACCATAAAATTAGTAATATAAATCAGTACTGGTTAGATGCTCAATATTTAACGTATACTTAAAATAGATATTTCTGCATATTATTTGTATTATATGATATTTTTACCAAAGTTCTATTTAAGATATAAAAACATTAGTTTATTTTCAATAATTACACAATAGTTATTTACTATTAAAACTCATTCTTTAATAGAAATGCTGTAAACCATTTAATTTATACTTGCTACTAAATTTAGTATAATATTAAATGTAGTGTTAAAATTATTTAAAATTAAATTGTCTGCTTATCACCACTTTTAAATTAATTTTGTTTATTACAATCAGTTTAATTTTAAATGAATTATACTAAATAAAATTAGAATAAAACTTGGAAAATCTTAAATCAATGATTAATTATAAATTAAATCACTGTATATTAAAAGGCTTGTTTTAGTTATTTATTTAACTAAAAAAGATATACATGGTAGAGTTAACTGTGAGAGAAGGCAACGCGAATTTGATCGGTTCGAAGGATTTTTTGAATTAATTTGAAGTGAAATGTATTAAAAATTATTGAGAAGACAAGTCGAGCAGAGACTGCAAATACATGTGCGACAGACATAACGAGTGGAAACAAAACGATAAATCAATGGATTTGTGATCGCATTCAGAAGTGTTAGAAATATAGTATTAAATCGAGTACTGGAGTAGTGAGTAGTGGTAGAGCTTTAATATACATTTGGAAGTGTGGTGTTGGAGACAAATAGAAATGAAGAAAATGATCTAGATAGATTTAGAGATAGATGAAGATAGAGAGAGAAGTGCTCATACATACTGGCATGAACTAGGAGTGAACTATTGGACTTTCGAGACGAATTGCGCGACACTTGGCTATGGTTAGGGGAAGAGTCACTCGATTTCTGGTCCAAACAGTTCTGCGTGACAGTCACCAGAGGGTGAATACTTGCACTCCCTGTGGGGTAGGGCGTAGGCGTAAAGAACATCGATTACTACCAAATCACCAAGTCACCACCAAGTCAACTCGACTCGGTCTCGAACAATCGCACAATCTGCACTAGTTTCGCAATTTACCAAGTTGCAATCATCTCGCCGCTAATCTATTCATTTCTATCGAATCGCTATTTTAATCTCATATTAATCGCAAATTAATCGCATATTTTGGACCACATATTGAGAGCAGAGATATAGCGATAGAGCGAAAGCAGTGACTCTTTTGGTCCGACATTAGTCTCAAGTCTTTTCACAGAATCGACAAAATCGAAAGGCAATGGGTTTAGGAAGAGATGGAACGAATGGCCGTACATGTACCTGCCCTTCCTCTTGAGCCGCACTCGCTCTCGCTGCGGTGGTAGCTCAGACTGTGCAGCCGCTCCGTCAGGCCGTGTATCTTGTCAGCCAGTCCTCCCACAGTTGTGTGGCTTTTGTCGACACTTCCGCTGTTATGTACGATAACGTCCTTTTTGTTGGAATCGCAGTAATTATGAATCACAATATCGTGCGTTAGTTCGGGAAGAGAGCCGCCGGTGTTGTGCGAAGTAATTGGTGCACAGGCTGTGGTCGAAGTGACTGCAGCCATCTGTAAGAGTCAATTAGCCACCGGTTAGTGCGAGGCCTGCACTCGCTCTCGAGTAACTCAGTTAACAGTTCGTCATTTGCCACTTCAGACAATACCGCAGTTATTCGAAACCAAGTATTATCCACAAACTCAATATAAATCTGTAACTAGCTTAATTTAAACTGCTTCCTTCAAGATCCCATAAAATCTCAAAACAATTTGAATGTTCATTCAAACTCATTCATATTTAATCAATAAAATAAAATTAAATAATTTATTATAGCATCAGTTGCTATAAATTTTTAATGTGTTTTGAATGTAAATAACATTAAATATATTATTTAAAAAATTATATTTGATTTGTCTCATAACTTAACCATTTTCAAATAAAGCTTTCCTATTATTTTATATAACTTATTATTTAATGTTAAAATTCATATGAATTGCAGAATTCAACATAAATTGAATGAATAAGCTGAATGCAGCACGTCAGATTATTAAACTCATATATATATATACTAAACTTTTCTTACATTCTCTTAACTTTAATATATTCTTTAATAAATATAATATAAACTCGAATTTAATTGAATGTCAGATCTTCTCAATTCAGAGTCCTTTCAATGAATGATATTTTTCTTTGAATTTTTGATAAAATTCTTTTTTAATATTTATATATTCCTTAAATCACAGAAATCTCAAAATACTGTTTGTTCGAGTTTTAAAATTGTGATTGCTACCAACTCAAAGATAACTATTTAATTAATATTAATAAATAAAGATTAAAAATTTCGATTTGACATAAGGTGAATAAGAATGAACAAGATTCGTTAAACTTTACAGAATCGATCAGTATAACTGTGTATTTTTGAAAATAAAATCGAAAGGCGCGATAAGTGGATAGAATTTGAATATAATCGGTGAGAATATGTGAGTCGGAAGTGGGCGCGAGTGGAGTGAATACATACGGTCAGCAATTTGGTTCCTTCGGGCACTGATTGCGAGGGAACGCAATGTTTTCCAACACTTATCTTATTAATGGGCGAAACAGTCTTCTTAACAAACGATAAAAATAATCGTTTAATCAATTCTCGCGGAGTCTCGACCTCTAAGTAGATGTCCATAAATAGTTGAAAGCCTTCCAAATCCATATCCTATTAAAAGCAAATTTTCGTTTCACCAGTTGTTTGATCGAAAAAACAAATGCTATTTCTTTTTCCAATCAATGGTCGCATTAATTATGCGACCAAATCATGTGATTAGCATCTGGGTAATAATAATTAGAGGCACGTACACCTTCGGGGTTGTAGCGCGCCAGAGCGCCGCCGTCTTTGAACTCGGCGTCTAAGACATCGCTCAACTTCTTCGTCGAATCTGAAGGCAGAGAAGAGAGAGAAAGCGAAGAATTTAATTATTTTCCAGTTTTGCGATCAGTTTTACATTTACTCGAATCGACATTTAATGTTACGAAAGATGATTAGCGAATATGAAACTCTAAGTCGATAACAATTTCAAGTCTCCCGTTATCTCCTATTTTCGCCGTTAAGTAACTAAGTATTGCATTCATTATTTGTTTTTCTCAATATTCGCTGTTTTCAAACAAATCAATACATTCGATGACTAAATCATAAAATTGAGTTAATGCAGACAAATATGTTTTGTTGATTGCATTCGTGTTTGCGAGAGATTCGCTTTTGTTTCTTCTTATATAACTAATGCACAGTACAATGCAAATAATTGCCAAATTAACCAGCATAAACAAGCTAAGAACATAAAAACATGGATTTTAACATAGATGGTTTCCTTTATCAAGCATATTCTTCATTATTTACATTGACTGAAATAAGAAAATTATTACTAACTAATAAATAAACAATGTTTATTATTTAATATTAATATTTAATAATATATAATTTATTATTAAAATCTAGTAAAAAATGATAAAAGTAAATATAAATTATCTAGTTAATAAATAAATAATTAGGCTACTCCTTATTTGTAAAAAATACATAATAAATTTAAACAACTTTTTAATTGAAATTTAATTACTTAGTTTAAACTTAAATAAATTATCCAGATCAAGTTTTAAAAAAGAAAAAAACTTATAAATTATACAGTCCATATAGCAGCCGCTATCAATTTTATTGCAAAGTTGTAAGTTAATAAGACTTTGTTTTTATATATAACTGTTATATAAAATTTCATAAAAATACTTTTAAAACATTTCGCGCTTCAAATAATGCAATAAAATTTCTACTTCTGGTATAAAAATAAATCGCAATAAATATTTATCAATTTGTTATCAAGAGTTTATCGGTTTGCTTCTGTTAAATAAATTCATAATTAGATTGGTAAAAACTTAAGTCTGTCTTGTATATGTTTAGCTATTTAGTATTTTTTAGTCTAAAAATAAAAAATTCCAGCATGTATGGAATAAATTAAAACGTTTATAATTAATTTTTTTTTTGCTAAATCAATAAAATTTTTAATTTAAAATTTCTTAAAATTCTTATAATGTTTATTTTAAAATAAATTTAATTTTAGTATACTTTTTGTCAGCTATCTATTAATTTTACAACAAATTAATTTTAAAAATTATACAGAATATAATAATAAAAAAGAAAAACTTAAGCATAACCATGCATTCCTAAAATAATTGGTTAAAATTCTGACAGTTCTATATAGTATAACTAGTATGCAATAAAATAAAATTAAGTATCTAGTGTTTGATTCGTGTACAGGAGCATTTTAGAAATTTTGATTAAAATAATAATACTGTATAAAGCGATCGATGTGTTGAGAAATGAATTTATCAAAAGTTTCAGTCCAATTTAAATATAATAAATAACCATGATACTAAAACTAATACAAAGCATAAAAATAAACCTCATTTTTAAATAAATACTATATTGTAAATAAAAAAATATTTGATGAGTGCCTAAAAATTTTTATATTTATTTTATGATTAATTTTAAGCAAAAACTGAACAAAAGCACTTGATAAATTAGAAATTTTTAGATTCAGACATTCAATGATAAAGTCACAAATGTTTAATTGTCTTTTTGTTAAGTTTGAGATATTAATAAAGTTTTGATAAGATAATAATAATAATTGTGTTTTAATGAATTCTGGAATTAATTCATGGATTGCAGTTCACAAAAACGTAAACACATGAGTTGGCGCTAAACATATGAAAGTATTTTCGTTTTTTTCGAAATTAAAAAATTGTCAACTTGTTCACAATAAAGTCTAGGCTTATCTTAATTTCTATTAAAAACTGAAAATTTTCCGCACATTCTATTCATTAGAATTTGAACTCATTTAGGAATGTCTTGAACTGAATTTCCATACAATTGTAAAATCATTATTTGTTATGTTTAGCACTGAAGAGCATATTTGGCAATCATTTTAATTATGCGTTAAATGACTGAATTTATAACATGTTTTGCCGTTTTGTTTCTTTTTTCTGCTCATCTTTGAAAATAATTTATTTTCGAAACAAATAGAAGAAATGTGAAAATTTTTAGTCTTTTAATACTTCAGATTTAATATTGATTTTAGTTGAGCTCAAAATTCTGAGTATAATTTCAAATTGAAAAACGATTTTTAAACGCAATTTAGAGTTAGATTAGAGTTAGAAAAACTAAATGCATTAGAAAATCAATTATTGGCGAAAACTTAATGGAATATTCATGGTTATAGCTGAGTGTAAGTTATAAACTGACAAATTCTATTTAATCCGTCAAATAAGTGCCAATCAATCATCGAATTGTTGTCTTATGGCGCAATACAAACAAAATTTGATCTTGTTGTCTTGCATTTACTTGGGCTTAGACTCTAAGTCTTAAACTCTAAACTGAATTAATGCGTTTGTATTGATTGATAAAAATATCAATAATATTGTGTCATCTCTTGGAAGGAAACGTTGAATTCGACAGTAGTCTCACAACTGGAGTATTCGCGAGTATTGCGAGACTTAGGCGAAAGTGTGCGAAAAATTCACAATTCGTTTGTTTGAGTGAAGAGACTGCAGAAGTGGCTCTGTTTTACTCATATTTGATATGATGAGCTCGAACTGAGTGATGCTCTCGTGCTAACTGTGCTAACTGTTCGCACAATAACCAGCACTAGAGTTATGGCATCGGTATGGCATGACAGGCCTCGAACAGCCTCACCAGTCGCTCCAGTCTCCCAGTCTCACAGTTGGCCTCATATATAGTCAATTTTAATAGCAATAGGAAAACACAGAAAGCAATAGAAAAAGCGCTCAAAACATCCAAACGCATAGAAAAGCAGTTATGTTTGAGGAAGCGTTTGCTCTCTCCAGCCATACAGCCCTACCATACCATTCCATACCATTCCATACCATATGGCTCTCACTTACATCACTTCCATCATTCACACGATTCGAACCGTTCGCTACGATATGACTCTATTCCTCTATAGCAGTGCCGCTCGCTTTCACTCATCCGAACTCGGGATCACTACACCATTACATCTCTCGAGTCATCAAAACACTACTCGTTAGTACAGTGCAGCAACTGTACAATATTGTTGAAATAGTATCAAGTCACAACATACTGCTCCCAGCAACTAACTAGTCGATTGTCTAGCAAACTAATTATTTTCTTATCTAACATGCTTATTGATTTGGCAGTGAACACATGATTATAATGTAAACATTTAAACCGATAAATCATTAATAGTTCGATTGGATTATCGACTTAATCGACGAGTCGATGGCAGCGAACTAATAGGCGTCGAGACGTGAGAGTCTCGGTTGCAAATGTCAGCACTAGTATTCACATGTATTTATAACTCAATATTAATAAATATATGATCAACATATGCATAACACACATAAATAATATTTGTATGCAAAGGCAAATATACTTTTTATACAATACCAACTCATTTTGTGTCAATTGACGGCAAACTATACGCAAATATCAAAAGCGATTATATTATGAAAAAAAAGTGAAAATAATGTTTTGCTTTCCTTTAGAGACAAAACGAGGGAAACGAACAAAAATATAGTGAATGTCATAAAAGAAATCGTAAAAAATACGTTTCACTCAAATCCGTGCGAAACGAGAAAATGTACGAAATTATTGATATATTTATTTTGATTCTCATTTGAAATATAGCTCGAAATGCGGCGAAGAGTGTGAAGAAGCGAATGAAGAGTTTGTGAGATTAGAAGTTAAGAGCAAATAAAGTTCGGCTCAAATCGATCCGAAAGACCCGAATATTCCTCTTTATCCTAACTCTCGGCTAAACTAACCGACAAAAGTGTTTCTCTATTTGCGATCACAATTACACTGAAATATTCAATTAAATCGCCAGTCAAGGCACAGAACGAAACTGAAATGCGAGACAAATTCATCATGCTACTTACACTGGATGTACTCCTGCAGCTTCTCGAACTCAGACGGCGACAACTTCTCCCATTTGAGAGTCATTTCATACATTTCACACTTTGTTTCTCAACTTTTTTCCAACAAAACTAAACAATTTATTACATAATTGACGCGATTTTGGGCCAGAAGTCAAAAATAGGGATTTGGATGCGACGGAAGAAGCGGTGATTCGATGAGACTCTCGCGTCGAAAGAGTGGATCACAAACAGCGAAAAAGTGAGTTCACGAGTGGAGTCCGATTGCGAGACGACGTGTGAAGAGTTGACTATTTGTTTGCAAATATTCAAGTATTTACAGCAATATTATTGTTGCTGTAATAATAAGCAAGCACATTTAGTGAATTGCGAGTGTTATTTTTATCTTCCGCCTTTTCTCCTTTCGACGATTTATGTGTAGCAATAAAATAGTGTGTTTTTCGTGTTTTTTCTCTCTTTCTCTCTCTTTTCGCTCTGGTTTTGACTCGTCGTGTGTCGACTGAATGTGTTTATCTCGAAAGTCGAGTCAAAAACTGGTTGTTCTCTAGATTTGTGCGATTCAAGTGTCTTCTCATTGTCTTCTCATTGTCTTCTCATTGCACTTCTCATAGCACTTCTCGATTGCTTCGGATTCTGTTTCCGTGACAGACAAGTCAATCGATGAGAAGCCGATCGACTGAAGCGAGTGATTGCAGTGATCGTCGATATCGTTCACACATTGACTGGCGAGACATCCACTAAATTATAATCAAATAATTGTATTGCAGAGCCGTTTCACGTGAGTACGAGTCGAGTGCTCTACTCATTCTGTTTGGCAAAAGCGTCTGCTTTTTCACTGCAGAAAAACTTTTAAAACGCTTCGCATCCGAAAGCCATCCGAAAGCCATCCGAAGCGCTGAAGCATTTCTCGCATTTCATAGAAATAGAAGCGCTTTATAAATACGTTCACTACTGACGGACGCGAGAAAAGTGCACAAATGCTCGCTATATCTACACACGTTATACACGTTTAATGTTAGAGGTTATACCATCCACTGCAACATACATGCGCTGCTCAAACAATTACGTTCACTACTCCACCACTCACTCACTCCCCACCACCATTCCACATTAGGCCAATTCACCATGCACGACCCATTCACCATGCTCGTTTTGTTGCTAGCATATTATCTCAGCGTCTACAATCAGTCTTAGTCTATGCAATACATTATCGCATTTTCCAATTTTGCAACAATCTGGCCAATTAAGAATGGACGAAGGTAAACTTTTGAGCATTGCAAAATATATTCTACATTCTGTGCATTTGTAGAAATTCTCTGCATTTCACTCGAAATCAATTACAGAATCGTAATTCCTGTGCAACACATGAACCGAATTCCGCCTACATTTCCACTCTATGTTCGCACTATTGGCTGCAGTCTTGTGCAGAAATACTCTAACTTTACCGCAACTCAAGTCAGATGATAACCCAGTTCTGGCATGTTCGTTTTTGTCTTGCTTAGAAATTACGTCAAACGACAAATAATATCTAACCTATTGTAATAAAAAATAAATTACCAATTTGATTTAATGCAAGTTTTAGATTGATTTTTCTTATGTAATCAAATCTTGTCTATTATGTAACTTTGTATTATGTGTAAATGTTTTTATGGTTGGCAAATTTAACTTAAATAATTTGAATAAATGTTATTTAATCAAGATTTTGTTGTTATCGAATAATTAATACAATATTAATTTTAGAAATAATGTCCGCAAAATTGAATAAAAGCTGTGAGGATTAGAAATGTAGAATGCTGCAATTTTTATGACATTGGGACAAATTGTCTAATTTGTAGTAAGCCTTGAGACCGAATTTATTTAAATTAATCATTTGATACTTAATTTTAATTAAAATGTTTACTTGAATTGAGCGCAGATTTAATGAAATAATTTCGCATTCATTTCGGTACTCATTGTTTGGATTAAACTGAAGG
Organism: Metabelba pulverosa; assembly: GCA_034697605.1. Classification (NCBI taxonomy): domain Eukaryota; kingdom Metazoa; phylum Arthropoda; class Arachnida; order Sarcoptiformes; family Damaeidae; genus Metabelba; species Metabelba pulverosa. The sequence continues at coordinate 36,645 of JAQIXC010000066.1, forward strand.
CAAAACTAATTGTTTTTATTCTCAATTCAAATAGAGATGAGTTATGAGTTGAAAGGATTGCATATCTTTTTAGAATATACAGTATATTCTATATGTATTGAATAAAGAGTAGAGTTTTATCCGTTTTTCTTCAAATCTATTTATAAACTATTTATTCAACTGTTAATTGAATAGAAAATTTCCACATCTTTTGTATTTATGTATTTACATTCAAATCGATTAACATAAATGTTATATTAATGTAAAATAATACAAATATTGAGTTTAAATATTTTACTTTATTTTCAAAATTAATTTATTATATATTTATATATAAGAAAATAAATAAATTTAAAAGCAAAAGAAGAAAGCATTTATCAAATGACATTTCAATCTAAATTCTAAATTTATTCTTGTTTTTATTCTTGTTTCTGTTTGGAAAATATTACCATTCTTTAGCTTTTATCACAATTTAGTTATATTTAGTGTTCATTAAAAATAGATTTTGAAAATTTTAATCCATATTTATATAATATTCTGGCTTAGGGTTATGTTAAATATTTAAACTGTTTAATTTTTGATATTTTCTAATATAATTAATGACGCATTTAATGATTTATTAATTGACATATTGCTATAATTAAGATGTTTTTATTTTATTTATATAATCATTTTTTATCCAGCACACATCAGATAAGTATTTTTTGAGCGCAAATCTAAATTTCAAAATGAATTAAATGTTTTGAAAATATTTTTTAGATTTTATCTAATAATAAGTGGAAGAAAGGGACGAAAAGAGCGTATTTTAAATGAATTATTCATTTTTAAGACAAATATTAAATGAAAGTTATTTAATAAATATATATTTTATTTATTAAAGTTTGAAGTTTTTATTAAATTTTTATGATTTAGTTTATTTTGAAATAATTTTTTAAAGATTAAAATAAACATTAATTAATAAAGATTAATTTTGAACATTTTTTAATGCTTAAAATTATATTTTATTTTAAATTTTGTTTAATTTTAAAAATTAAATATAAATTAACATCTAATTTAAATTTAGATTATTTGAAATTAAAAACATAATTGAAATATAAATTAGAAGTGAAATCTTTAAAAATTAATAATTTAAAAAGTTTATGAAAGATAGTTTAATATTTTCATAATACTGTATATTTCATGTAACTTTATTCCCTGCTTTAAATAAATCATAAATCTGCAATAACGGACTTGAAAATTTAAATATGAACCTGATATTTTGTATTCACTCAGAGCTTTAATAACACGAATCTTTTATTCTAATATAGTTACTTGGCACTCGTTATAATTAATTTTATCTAATATGATTTTATATAATTAATCATATATGTCATTTACTGTATTAGAAATATACAATTTAGTGATAAGAATATATTTAAAACAAACAAAAATTATATATTAATTAAAATAAATATTTAGTTTTAAATTATAAATTTTATATAAAAGATTATGATCAACAACTAAGCAAACCGGACTTTAAAAATATTTGTGCTTGTTACCTATTATAAGTTTAATTTTTTATAAAAACTATATTTTTACTTATGTTAAGGTATAATGTAAAACTTTACTTGTATATAAACGCCAAAATTTATCAAGCGCATATATGATTTTGAACATAACTATGAGGTTCTTTGTATTTCCAGTAATTTAAACATGCTTAAATATTTTTTCCAAAGTAAATTTATTCATAATCGTTTGTAATTTATAAAACTAAAAAATATTTTTTAAAAATTGTTACTCGGTATTTGTTATGCATAGCCTCAAAGTTCTTTAACTCCATGAAGCTCTTTAAAAAGTTCCATAGTAGTACATGATAAAAACTTGTTTTTGTGCTTTATAAACAAAATTCGTGTATTTATTTTATGTAATTTTAAAAATTGCAAATGTTAATAAATTTTAAAGTTAAAATACTAGTTTTATATTACAAAATGTCCAGTTTTTAAAAAGAATAGATTTAAAGTTAAATATAACATTTTATTAATTCTGAAACAGACATTTTAACTTTGAGGCTATCTATAATAAAAACCAAGTAACATTTTAAAAATTCAGTTTTACAAAATACAAATAATTATGAATAAATTAGCTTTTGAAAAATAAACAAATATTTAAGCATGGTTAAATTATTGGAAATACAAAAAAAAGCCTGATAGTTATGTCCTAAACTGTATATCTAAAGCGCGATTTGTGTAGTTTATGCTTATGATATATTGCTTATTTAAGTTTATAAAAATATTTTTTTATTTAAATCTTGGTTATTTAATTTTTATGATGGTATCAATATTTACAGTAAAATATGAAATCTATTAATATATGGCTTTCTAAGTATACCAGCAAATGTTGCAAGAGATGCCAAAAAAGTTTGATTTGATTTGATTTGATTTAAACATATTTTTTTAAATGTTTAAATAAAATTATCTTTGTAAATGTAAAGATGTTTTTAGAACTAGTGTGTTTAAATTCCCGTGATTTTATCTAATAAACTAAAAAAATTGTAATAATGTTAATGTTTATAGTAGAGTTAGTCATATAGTACGCTTATCTATTAATGCTTTATTTTTAAGAGGTAAACGTACTTATTGTACGTACTTATTTATAATGGAAATTCCTTAGAGAGAAATTTCTTGAGAAGCTTTCTTGCTTTAGTAACTTTCTAGCAATTTCTTAACCCTAATTTGTACAGTATTTGTCAATACGTTTTTAATATAGAATTATATACTGTACAAATGTAAATGCTTTTAAACTAAAATTAGGATTTCCAAATCATAAAGACCAAGCGATTATCTTTTAGTGCTCTACAAGTAAATTACATAATGTTTAATAAAGTTCTAAATTACTATTATTATTATCCATTTACTATAAACTAAAATTTATATTTTAAAAGAAATTTAATTTAATTGTAAATATATTTATTGAATAATTCAAACAAAATAAAATAAATTTTAAAAATTACATCAATATTTCTTATAAACTATTAAATTTTTAAGAAGTAACAATTAAATTCAATAACTCAAGTAAGTAGTTGTAAATTTAATTTGAAAACAGTATTCTTAATAATTACATTTGAGTTTTAATAGATTATAAAAACCGCGTAAAATGTAGTTATTAAACTTAGTTTTTACCCTAGCCAGAAATCGAGTTATCCATCTTTGCAGTTTTATTGATTACCTTGTATGTTTGACATCAATTTTTTATATGCAATTGAATAGTGAGTGCAATAAGAAATTTTGAGTTATTTTTATTATTTATATCGAATCTCTTGCTGTCGACCACATTGTTTGCAATCAATAAGAATTATTGAAGAGATAGTTCAGGCGCTCCAACCCTAAGCATAAGCGACTCATTCGATCTTAACTGCATTCAGACCAACCGATTAATATTGATTTTATTCAACTATTTGTTTCTCTCATTTCAACTATTCAACTATATTATCAGCATTTTAATCAAATTTAATCAACTTAGTTTTAGTTAATTTCAAGTTTTGCATGGGTATTTTATTTAGAAATAAACATTTTATTATTAATAATAATAACGAGTTTGTGTTTTATAAATAGAACTAGCTGCAAAAATTATACCCGTCAATTTTTGTGCGTCTTTTTATACAGTTATTAAAGCTTTCATTCGGCGAAACAATTTGATTAAATTGAGAGAAAACACAGAAATGTATAGTTTATTAAATTATAGAATGCTTACTTTACGTTTTAATGTTACCAGAAATTGCTTTCAGTAAATAAAAACCATTTTTTGCGTAAATAATAACAGAAAGTATATTAAAAATGAAATTTATTCCAACATTTTTGTTTCTATTATTAATGCTTCAGTGTTGTATGTGCTAATGGTATTCGAAACAACAAGTTGAAATTAATTATTTCAATTCTAATTTTGTTTCCGAAAAAAATAACATAGATGAAAATATGATATAAAATTTGACTTTATATTTATTAACCATATAGTTTTCTCAACAAGAAAAATTATTTTACAACCATAAACAACCATGATCAACCATAATCAACATGATCAGCAGTTTAATTTGAAATAAACGGCAGATTTGCATCACTACATACTGAACACACATTTCATTATATATTTACAATATTTGTGAGTTAAGAAAAATCTCATTACAGTTATTATTGCTTTTATTGCATTTTTTTATTGCAACGTTTTGTAATCTTTTCAAATATAAAGTTGAAATAATTCTTTATTCGATACTGTACAGTTTATGCATTATGTTTCTTATAACAAGAATTCTATTTGAAACATTTGATTAGAGAGTTTTAATAATAATTTTGTAAATTTTAGCATCTGTATAAAACACATTTTTAGATAATGTGTTTTTATTTATTTGGTTAATATTTTAGCTATGTTAAATATTGATTTAAAAGTAAACCAAGCAACTTCTAATTAATTCAATTATTAAATTTTTAATAAATATTTTAAAATAAGAACTACATTGTAGAAGTTGAGGAAAGATAGTAATTAATAATTAAAGTTTTATAAACTTGGTATTATCTTTTCAACTACATTGCCAGTTTGCATCTTTCGAAATGCCTCTCTTACCTCACCTTTTGTTTTACAAAACGAGTAGTAATGTTGAGCTCAATATTTGGCTCAACGTCTTAATAACAGCAATAGTTGTGTCGTTTGCCATAAATCAAAAAGAATGCAATGATTTGTCACAAACTCTTATCGTTACTAACGATAAGAGTACTGAACAGTGAAGACGATTAGAAGGAGAGAAGTCGACAAAACGTACTCTCATTTTAAAGCTTTAGTTTCTATTTTAATTTGCCGTTTGTTGGTCTGACAAACAATTTTCACCATTCAAAATTAATTGATTTTTATTTTGAAAAACTTTATATGAAAAAATAATTGAAAAAATGACACAGCTTAAGGCCTTAAAATTTAATTATATTTAAGTGAAACAAACTAATCAATACATTCATCTCAAAATTCTAGTGTAGAATCACATCTAGAATAATAGCATAGTAATTTAGCTTGCATCAATTGAAAATTACAAAGCAAAAAAATCATGATAGGAAACATTCTTGTTACAATAGTGCAATAGGCACTGAACATCGGAGAAATCGAGTCAATTGTTTTCTTCATCATTCACTCAAACTGTTCTATCGTCTGATTTAAATACCTATTGAGGTATTAGAGCTTAAGTCTACGGAATAACAGTTCGCGAAAACAAAATACATTTTTAACCATTTTTTATCATTTCGAAGAGATTTTGAAGTTTTCAAAGAATTGATTGTTTTTTGTGACTCAAATTCTGAAGTGAAAACAAAAATAAATCAAAATTGTTTGAAATTCTAGAATACTCTTATGCCATCGATTGTGTAATCGAAAATCAACATTTTATACAGTGCTTACATAATCTTTTTATAACTAGTTTATTTTCATATCTAATTTTAAATTAATCTTTTTATATTGTATAAATATTGTATAATTTTTAGATATTATAAAATTTTAGAACGATTTTAAATATTTGTTTAAAATTTAAATAAATTAAAACTTAAACTAAAAATATTGTACATTAAATCAATATTAATATATAATTTTAATATAATTTGAAAACTAACATATTTAACCATAACTGTAAATTATTTGTTTATAAATTAATAAAACTTACTTATTTATTTGCTTCTCACTTTACAAAGCTTATATTTAAAAATATAATATTTATTAAATAGCTATATATAATTTTTAAAAATACAATATGAAAACTCTAATTGACTATGTAATTGGGTTAAGATTCTTAAATAATAATTGATTTAATTTTTTTTTGTATTTTAAGTTAGTTGAGTATAATTTACAATATGTTTTATATTTAGTTGAGTGCTATTTAGCTATAGTTGATTTAAATGAATACGTTTTTAAAAAATTGTGTAAAAATCCTGTATTAAAACATAAATTAAAAATATGTGTCTAGTCGAAATCAAGCCACAGTTAGTGGTTGTGTAATGGTAGTGGGTGTGTGAGCAAAATTATGAGCATTGTAAAAATAGATTTAAAATTTCCTATTATATGTTTCTTATGTATATTTTTATATTTTAAATAAATTAAAAATTTTTAAATTAATAAAACTGCCCTTAAGAAATATCATAATATTTGTGGGATATAAAAATAAAATTTTAGCAAGCGATCAGAGTTTACTTTGGTTTGCTTTAATTCAATTGATATTATTCTGTAGAGAATGTAGTGAAGAGAGCGAACTGAGTGGCCGTATGTATGCATCGAATTCCTAAATGTATTAATCCGGTTGTTATCGCAAATATTTAGACAACGACTTCGACTCAAACTTAGTTTCATAAGTAAATTGACGCCAACTTTGACTAAGATATCTGATCTCATTCTACTGTAAGTACACAGTATTTATAGCTATCGATGTAATCATTAATACTAAAAGCATTGCATTTACTTGAAATTCAAAATTTTTAAAAATAATACCTTATAATCGATAGGATTGAAGGTTATTGAAGTTCAATATAGTATAAAAATAAACAGAAAATATTTTATTAATATTTTTTACAAGTTATTTTTTTTGCTAATAATTTTACTAAATTAAGATTTCAAGTTAATTATATAAATTAGTATAGAGAAAAGAGTTTTACAATGTAATTATATTTATTTTTCCATTTTATAAACATTTAATACAAATAATTAAATTAAAGAAAATTACGGAATGAATAAAGACTTAATGAAAAAAAAGTTATAAAATTCTACAAAACCCTATAAAACACATTCAATAAACCAAATGCAATAACAATGTAATTTTTATGTTTCAGTATTGTATAAAATAAAATTAAATTTAAGTTATAAAATCTATCCAGTGTATTTTAGAAATTTAAAACTAACAAAGTACATATATAAAATTATTTGTTTAACGTTGGAAAAAGCTCGATTTTTACAACTTTAACGCCCTCTGGTGCCAAAATGCCATAGAGTTGACAGTTGAGCTAATAATAAAAGTTCGATATCATTCGGACCAGATTTACTAAGTATGCAGTTTTTGGGACGAATTTGAGTGACTGAAACTACCTAGTCATGAGGTCATCATACTTATAAATAAACTTTATAAATTATTTAAAATCAATTTTACTCCATCTATGCTCTGGTTTTAATACCATAAATAACTATTTAACTATTTATAACTTTTTTAAAAATATTAATAGCTAAAATATTTAATATTGAATATTTTCAAAACTTAAGTATTAAGTTTAAGTTTTAAAAATTTATATCATGTTACTCTTACTATTTAGTATATAACTAACAATAATGCATCAATCCATATCTAAATTTTTCTGCAAAAATTAATTTTAAGAAATAAGTAACAAAAGTTAGTTTTTGTCATTTGATTTTCGAATTAAATTAAAATTTCAAAAACATTTAGATATAAATCAAATGAATTTTAGTCAAACTCTATATCATGTCAATCATAGATTAGGCTTTACAATTTTAATTTTATAAATATTGTCTTATTAATAAAAATATATGTAAACATTTATAAAATCCTATGTACAGGTATTTATTATTTAATTTATATATTATTATTTATTTATTCATGTTGTATATTCTAAATGGTGAACTCTTTTTAAATAAAATAAATGTATATAAATTTCCTAAAAAATATATAAAATACAAAGAAATATTGCGACATTTTGCATGGAGGGGAACGCCCATCATATTATAGGTTCAAGGTGAAATTTTTATTGACAAGGTTAAATCTATACAAGTAGTTCATAAAAGATTTTTCACCAAAAAATTCAATAAAAATCAAAACTAATTTAAAATGTCTAGGTAAATTGAGTAAAAAATATTACGGTCTAAAATTTTAGCTTGGGTATGATAAATATGTACAGATATGAGAAATATTAATAAAGACATAGCAAAAAATGTCAGCTATGGAAATGAGCAATCATTAAGGTCTGTATTTAGGTCATCGCATCAGCCAATAGGAACATATAACGTGTCGAAGCCACGCCCCTTATGGCATAAGGACACACCTAATAGGACGCCATTTATGGATTGGCACTAATTTTGGCAAAACATTGATTTTTATGCGAAACTAAACAATAGACAGAAAATCGGTTCAAATCGGACCCAAAGGGAGACAATGAGCGCAAAGATTAGAAACTAAACGAAAAATCGGAAAACAGTTTGAAATGAGTTTTTGTGCGAAATTCAAGTTGACTTCAGCCGCGAGTTGAGAGTCGGCGACAGTTGTCATAACCGGCGGTCACTTGTGTTGAGACAAATGGCGAACATTGCGGCCGACGAGCAGTTGGCGCACGTGTTGGGCGACGAACCCCCGCGCAAGAGGAGGGCCGCAGCTCTGGCCGCGCAGAAGAACTGGCAACTCCTCGACGGCCCCGAAGACGAGATCACTGAGGATGACGTGATTATAGTGTCTCAGAGGGACTATTCGGCCAAATCGGGTGAAAACAAATCAAATCATTTGTCAATACTTCCGCAAAACGCCAACAAAACAATGCCTTCGCTTAAGAGGACTATCGCTCCGAATAACGCCATTATTATCGATATGTCGGCCAATAAGACGAAGAAGAATATCGTCGACAATGACTACATTCCATTGCTGGACAGCCCGGGAACCGGAATACGGAGCCGACAGCGAGTAGAGCCGAAAAGGGTGACGACGACGCCTGTGCGCACCGCTTACGCTCCTATCGTTCCGAAAATAACACCGAATTTGAGCCAAAATCTAAGTCGACTCAGAGGTCGGGATGTGATTGTCGTCGAAACCGAAGGCTTGAACCGAATGATTGTCCGAACGAATCCGAATCAATACCGCAAACCAATTGTTACTAAATTACATCCAAACGAACCGTTGGTTCTGCCCATTGTTGGCGACGACGTCGAAGAGATTATCGGCACTTATGAGTTGGACGGAACAGATGACAAAGCGGTCGACAGTGAGCGCCAAAGCAAGGAATCGGTTCTGCAATTAGATATGAATGTGTTCTCCGACTCAGACCACAAGCCTCTGGAGAAGACGGCGGATAAGACGGACGATAAGAGTGAGAGTGATATCGAAGTGATTGAGATAATTGACGCGAAAGAGGTCGCGAACGGCACTTACAAACCACCGCCAACTTTGCTCAAGACATTCATCGGCGCCCGGAGAGGCAAACCGGAGACACCGAAAGCGGAACCAATAGTCAACACTCTTGAGATGGACTGCGAGAGCTTTGATGACGAGTTCACAGACGGGCTGTGCTTTGACTGCGAAGACGACATTTTGGCGCCAAACCAATGGAGCCAATCGGTGGCCGCGAAGAAAGACTACACCGAATACGCGAAGTCAGTCGCGTCGACCAAAAACGTAAAGTTTTTGCCCGAAAACGAAGTGATGGAACCGATTGGAGTGATCACTACAACTGTGTCTGAAACTACTAAATTAGTTACAGTTCCCACTCGAACACCCGTTCGAGTAGTTCGCACCCGCTATCCGAACACTCAGCCAACGAGTCAATCGATTAGAGCTCCCATTCCTTCAATTGCGAGTCGAGTGACTCTTACAAGTGCTCCACAAATGCTGACATCAATGCCGCCGATCACTGTCCAGAATCCGGTGATGAACGGAATCCCAATCACATTATACCCGATCTCTAGCTCTGCCGGCGTTTCGTCGCCTCTGATATTAGCGCCGGCGACGCAGAACATGGTTTCGCCGCTTGGTTTGCCTCCGGGTGTTTCGCCCATTGGTCTGCCTCCGGGCGTTCGGCTCATTCTGCCGCCGAGTGGAGGCGTCAATCAGACATACCTAATGATCCCGCGGTCTAACGCCGGTGTCATTCCCACCACAAGTGTGTATTTGTCGAATCAGAACAATATATACCAACAAAACTCAAACCTAATAACGACAAACATAACGACTCCGAGAATTCGATTAACAAATCCAAGTCAACCGCGCTTTAGGGCACCGAACCCACAGTCATATTCGGGTTTACCCTCTCAACCCTTTACTCCTCCGGTTGCTGCTCCGCACCGCTATACGGGTATACCAACTCGAACGCGAGGCCACACGGCTTACAGGAGCGCAACGCCGCGATCGGCAGTCAGTCAATACAGCGCCGCCGGAAATCGCATTCCAAACCCTAACCAAACCGTTTCGATCGCTAACTCTTCGATTTCAAATCAAACGAATATCAATCAAAGAACAGATCCGCTCTTTGATTGTCTCACTGTTTTGAAAAGAACAGCCAATTCAATGAAAAAGATAAATATGAAGAATGTATTGACTATTAAACCGCTGCCATTCTCCTGGCCCTCGAATATCGATGATCTCATCAGTTCTCTCATAAAACTGGGTATAAAACAGTCGAATCAGTATTTATTCGGATTTTAGTCCAATTCTAACTTCAAAGCACTGCTCGATTAGTCCGGTTTTGGCCTAAATTTACTCGAATTTCAATTGACTCGAAAAGAGTACTAATTATCTCGAACTCCGACTCCATTGCAGACAACGCACTAATGAAGGAGAAGTTCAAAGAGTCGCCGATCGCGTGGATGGTTAGCGCACAGCTCATCACTCCTCCCAAGTGTAAGGTCTGCCAGAAAGGCGTTTGCAATCAAGTGAACAAAACCCAGAACCAGAAGAACGAGTACTGGCAGTGCAATAACAACAGGTTAGTTGTCTTGAGTTAAACGCATTCATGTCTTAGTGCCGGTATATAAGCGTTGGTTACGATGTTTGCGCAACAGATGCAACACCTCATACGTGATAGAGCGGCCGCGTCTGTTCGCGGGCACGCAGTTCGAGATGCCGGTGTCGAAGCTGCTGTTCATCATCTACTACTGGTCCATCCAAGTGGATGTGGAGGATCTGATCAAAACGGGTCAAATCGAAATGGGAATCGAGAAGATCTTCAATGTGTGGCAACAGTTGCAGAAAGTCTGTGCACACGCTCTGCGCACAAAAGACTCGAAACTAGGCTCAGGCCATAGGGACGTCGAGATCGCGACCGTCCAGGTCGGGAGGTTCCACGTCTTGGGCGCTATGGAGGCCGTCAGTCATCGAACAAAGCTATGCGTTGTTCCGATCACTACTATTGTGCAGCAAAACGGCAAACAAGCGATTCTCTCGCCTTTCATTAAATGGTTGGAAAGGGGAACGACTATCAGAACCACTGAAACTAAGTTTACGGCTCTCAGAGATCACGGCTTCAAAGTGTTGATTCAGTCGAAGAGTGAGTTTCTCGCCAATAACAAGACGTTAAGTTTGAACACAATCGGCGGATATCTGATCCATCACTTGCAGCGGTTCTTCAAGGACTTCGACTTAACGTCTCTTAATCTCGATATTCTGGCCAATATTCTGGAAGAGCTCCTCTGGAGGGAACGTTACGGCACTAACCCATTTGCGGCCTTTTATAACATCATTAAACACATCTCCGAACAGTGCGGACTCAGACCACTCGAACGCAACACTAATATTCAAATCCCAACACCAGTTCAAGTGTTGACTCCGAATCAAAGCACTTACAGTCCGGCGCCAACGCGTGCAACAGTTCGGCCAGAAGTGCTCAATGACTCGAACTCCGTGTTTGTCGACGAGTATTACTATTCTTCACTCAAATTGAAGACTAGGTTCGAAAAGGACAGTTCGCAAGAGGAAGAGGCGCCCAAAGACCGCATTCAATGCCATTTGTGTCAAATGTTTTTCGATAACATTCTGTTAGTCAAGCATTTGTTGGAGCACTTGGAGAAGGAGAGAGGCGGGAGAGTGCGGAAGGGCGACAACAACGAGTCGGAGTGTAAACACTGCTTGCGGTTCTTCAACAACCGGACCCTTCATATGCACGACGAACTGGTGCTTACTTTTACCGCATCCGCAGTCTCTGCTTAAGTTAACTGTTATTTACTTTCCTTTTAGGCAAACCTCAAACTCATTCCCTACTCGTGCCGTATTTGTGCCCTTCCCTACTACGCCAGACACCCGTTCATTCAACACATGAAAACGAGCCATTTTTCCGGCGAAATGTGAGACAAATGACTATTTTGTTAAACCACTGGTTAATCGGTTTATTATAATTGCATTTAAGGCCATATTATTGTGATATCTGTTCATATCGTTCATCGTTTCAAAAGAATCTTTTGGATCACTTCGAAGCCGTAATTATTCCTAAATTAAACTCATTATCATATCATTACTAACCATTGAACCGCCGGCGCCCGCAGAACCACTCGGACCTAAACCAAGTGATGTGTCCTTTTTGTATTCGGATATTCGATTTACTGAAGTTTAAGAATTTGTCGCAATTTATTTACCGACATTTGGCCACTCATTACGCGGTCGCCTCCGTCTACGACTGCGAGAAGTGTGTCCTAACCTTCACGTCTAAAGTCGATCTGAAGGAACACTCTTTCAAAGGACACAATCCGAGCAATGCTGTCGACGATAGTAAGGCTCATATCACTCACATATCCATTGCTTCATATTTCTAATCGTTGTCTCAATTCTATTCAATTTCGTCAGAATTTGAAATAATTCCATTCATTGTGGCCGAGGAGGACAAGCAGTTGTGCATTCGGGCGAAAGAACAAGAGCTCTTTACTCCTAATCTGCCGCCTTCTGGGTATAGTACCCCCGAAGAAACCCCACCCAATACTGAGAGCCAGGAAGATGTGAACTTGAGCTGTGAAGTGGATTTCGAACCCGATTTGTCCCAATTCTTGTCTATAGAACCCGAATGTCAGATCAGTTTAATGGATCCGAACGCTTCGTTTGAGAACTTCATTTTGCCGGTCGATTGCGACTACACCGACGATCAGTTGAGACAAATGCTGGTCAAGAGCTTCGATGTTAGCGGTCGGCGCAAGAGTTCCGAAGACGTGGAGGCGGCCGAAGCGGTGGCAGAAGGAGCGGTAGAGGAGAATACTAGTCCGACGGAAGCGAATGTCCTGATCCTATCGAAGGAGCGCACAGTGACCTGCTTTGAGTGCAAGGCATTCATAACAACTCATCACTTCACGAGCCGAAGCCGTTGCGAGAAATGCAATTTCACCACTCACTGCAAAACCGCGTTCTTCGAACACACGACTTGTGCCCACTCCGCACCACCCGAGCCCTCGCAGCAGATGTCGGTTCTCAGACCCTTTCCCCAATTGGTCTCATATGAGATAAGTTGTAAAGACTGCGACTTCACTACGAAAGACGGCAATCAAATGGGTATTTGATTTGACATTTCGCTCATTTACTATATGTTTCGCTCTTTTCATATCAATTAACGTTTGCATTGATTTAATCGTTTGAATAGCACTACATATGCATCACTCGAATCACCTCAACCTTAGCTGCAAATCATTGACGCCTTCGCTTTGATTCGACTTTTTCCGATTGATTACAATAAAGACTTAATCATTCTTTTGATTAAATTTTCAATTGTTATGCGATTTTTATTTGCTTACTATTCAGTCGAAAATGCGTTTATTGTAAACCGAATCTACAATTGTTTAAAAATAAAATCTTAAATAAAATAACAATTTTGTTAAAACCGATGTTTCGGTTCACTCCTATAGCCAGTCGTGTAATACGTTATTTATGTGAGACGTCGGCAGTCGATAGCGTATTGTTTTTGTTTGCATTGATTTAAAGCGAAATTTGTATCGAAATTAAAATCAACACTAAATTAGTGGAGAGTTTGCGTCCGAAACGCAGACACAACGCAAACAATGCCGAAGTGAGTGCTTATCCGTTCAATCATTAACTAAATTAATTAATTGATTGACTAATTGATTGAAATAATAGGTATTATTGCGATTATTGCGATACTTTCCTAACACACGACTCGGTAAGTGAATGCAATGTTTGGCCCGATTTGGGTATTACCCGATGCGGGCACTGACTGATTGTATGACTGATTGACTGATTGGTTGGTTGGGTAGCCGTCGGTGCGGAAGACGCACTGTAATGGGCGTAAGCACAAGGAGAACGTGAAGTTCTACTACCAGAAGTGGATGGAAGATCAGGCCCAGAGTCTCATCGACGCCACCAGTGAGTCCGCATTCACCGCATTTACTGACTATACTATAGATCTGAACGAATACTAACTCTAATCTAATCCTCAATATCTGAATATGAGTTTGCATTGACTTGAGATTCACTATAATGTGGTCTAACTCTCAATTAACAGTCCGTCCAATGAATGAGCGGTCAGTCGGAAAGGCATTGAATTTGTTTTAAAAGTGATTTCAAACTGAGATTTAATTGTTAACTCTCTTTGAGTTGATTCCCAGAAAAGACAACTAAATTAATGAATGAATGTTTTGACTTCGAGTCCGCATAGGGCCGGAGGGCTTAGGTTTTCAACGAGTATTTGGCTCTAATTGATGACAATTCGCACGAAATATAAATTGAAATTGAATTTAGACTTAAGTTATGATTCGAAGCGAAATCTCGAATTGACTGCAAATCCATTTCACGATCTCTTTGGGAAACTATTCTTCCAATCAATTGCTTCAAAACTAATCCTTTTCTGTCTTTGCCTTCAAAAGCGGCCGCATTTAAGGCGAGTAAAGCCCTGTCGAGTGCATTCGCCGGCCCGAAGCCACCGCCCGGTGCTATTCTCCCGCCACCGCCTCCACTACCCCCTGGCGCTCGATTTCCTTCAGTTGCCGGTCGACTACCAATGCTGCCGAACGTACCGCCGCCTCCACTGCCTCCCGGCGCCGGAATGATGATTCCCCCTATGATGCCAGGCATGAGACCCCCGACAGGACCGCCGCCGCCATTCGCGCCGTCACTGGCGGCCATACAAGCGCTTCAATCGGCTGCACAACAGAGACCACCGACTACTGCATAGACACTGTTTACTGCGTTTTCATTATTTTTATTAATTATTCGATTAAATCATTTGTGAAATTATATCAAAATTTTGCTCATTTTTTATTCATTTAGTTTTCTTTCGATTAAATTTTATACATTAAATAAAAATGAAATTAAATACAAATAAATTGATTCGAAAGTGGTTTACAGTTTCGACAAAGAAGTTGAAGGTTTATTTGATGTATGAAAAATTGTTCGTGGTAATTTGGAAATGAATGAAACGATTGACTAGAGAAGTGTCTGAAATTTTGATGTCAATACAGAAAAAAGTTAATATAAGTTAATAGAAATATTTAAAAAAGAGAAAAGATGCAATATAAAAACAATAGAAACAAATTGAGCAAAACGTTAACAACTTTTAAAAACGAATGAGAATAGGGTTTTGAAAAATTTGTAAATCAACTGTAAGTTAGATGTGATTCGATATATAAGTTAAACGAAATTAATCGCAATTTAATCGCAAAAATGGCAGCATTTTTGAGAAATGTTTGGCAAATTCAATATCATCTAAATATCTGCTCTTATTTCCGATTATTAATAATTGATTCAGAATTGTGTTTAGATTCATATGAAAACCGGCCAAAGATCTAATCGGCATTTGATTCAATACATTCACTAATTTATCACATCTGTGCTGTCGTTCACGTCTTCAGTTAGAGTACAGACCGTTATTACTCGCGTTTTGTGTAAAACTCATTCTCTTATCAACCAATCCATAGACAACAATAGGCTTATTAACAATTTATACGAAATTTACTCAAAATATATCGAATGCTTATATTCAATGCAAATAACCAGTGATTGGATAAGACATACCACAGCCTCTATGTTGGCCTCAATAACACTCGAGACTCGAATACTTGTTTTGCCTGTAATTACCGAATGTTTACTAAATATGTAATTAATTTCTAAATTACCTAAAAGAGTAACTAAACTACCGGTTCGGTTGGGTTCGCCCACCGCTTGGCATGAAATGCAAATAATGGGCTCTTAATAAGACGAATAGCTGAAGACTCAACACTAAACTCATGTTGAAATGCATTTAATAAACGTTTCAATTACTTAATTGGCTCTCAAATGCATTCAAAGCATATTTCCTATACATTAATCATCAATTAAAGTGGAAATTGAGAAACAAATCTATTCTTCACTCGATGTTCAGATCTGAGCATCAATTTGGCTCTAAGTCTGACTAAAACTTCAAGACTTTCAGTCAATTGATTCATACGATTGAGAAATCGCAGCAAATATTGAGGCCTTCACTGAAGGCTTGGCCTTCAGAGGGTTTGGTAACGCAAACCAACATTAGATCGAATGTGAGTTTAATTCTTTGCAATCACTCGGAATAGGAATGTCTCAGTAGTGGTAATGATTATAATGTCATTGATTTCGGTATCGAATTCGACAAAAAATAGACTTTTTGATCGAAAATTGAATGAAAATAATGTTTTACTTTTAATGCATTTACTTTCAGATTTCGTGACTAAAAACCTTTCGAAACGAAGTCTTTCTCTTGAAATACGTTTTTGCGTTTTAATACAAAATATAGGATTAGGACTAAAGGTCTTTGTGTTGAGAATAATGTGAAAAACAAATCATTCAATCATTCACTTCAAGTCAATTATATTATAGAGAATAGGAAATGAGAAAAATGTTTAAAATAAATAAAATGCAAAAATAGCGCTCAAATTCGGTAAAAATAAAAATTAACAAGAATAAAATACAATTAGAAACAAAAATAAGATAAACTCAAAAGAAGTCAAGTTTAAGAGATATAACATTGAAAACAAACGACATTTTTGTGATTCGTATGAAGAAATAGAAAGAGAAATAAAATATATTTAATATATTCCTCGAAACTCCTTTAGAAGAGCAGCGGAGGAAGAGATAGGAAAACAATTGTCTAATTAATGGCATTTAATTAGAAACGAAAAATGATTAGTAATTCTAGTTTCAAATCAAAGCGACTGTGAAGTCATTTTCGGCTGTTTTTCCGTTAAAGCGCTTAATGTTTGGACTAATTGCCGATTTTGGTGCGAATAGTGTCAGGGATTTGAGTGCGAAATACGGCTTCAGTTAGTTTCGAGACATTACTGCCATTCGAATCGAAATGAGAATTCATATTCAAAATCAAATTCAGAGCTTAGAGACGCGTAAGTCGTGAATACGGTTTCGAAATTAGGATAATGTGATTGAATGGCAAATGAGTTGTTGTGTTGGGAAGAGAGGAATCGAGAGACGAATAAATGTCGACTCGATTTAGTAGACAAAGAGAGGACTATCTGACCAACTGATCAAATGGTAGATTCACTTAAGTCACTGAAATCTTCTTGAGATTCAAATCGAGCCAAAGTCGCTCTGGCCTTCAGGTTGTATCGCTCGTCACTCTTCGCCTGCTTGTCGAACACCTGATCCCTGAAGCGGCCGTAGAAGTCGAGTTTGACGGCGGCGATGGAGGCGTGGTCGAGCTTGCCCGGCACCATCGACAGCTTGTCGCCCACTCGGCGCCGCCGCTGCCTCTGCTCGTATTGGCCGAAGTTGTCCTCATCGTTGTCATACAGGTCTGGATCTTCTAATATTCGTCTCTTAGCGGTCGTCAGTTTCATCGAGAATTCAATCATTAGTTGACATAAATGTTTGGCTGAAGTGCAGGGAATGTCGTTTGCATTCACGCCGTTTAGCTGTTATGCGATTTGTAGTTCAAATTCAATCAAATATTCACTTCTCATATAAACAGTTGTACTTACGATCAGGTCTTCCATTCGTAGTAACGAGAGTTCGTGCCTCTGACTCGCAGACACTATCGGTAGGTCAGGTATGGGCGCCGGACGGTGTGCCGAATCGCGATCCGGATTACTGTTCGACCGCTTTAAACGGCTTTTTCGAACTTTCTCTGAGAATAAGAACCAAACGTTAAACTTCAGACAACTGAGTCTAACCCTCAACCCATACCTTCGTGTGATGTTTCAGTAGAGGCACCGTTCGTTTTGGACACATATGGCTTCTCCTTCTTAGGAATGGCAAATTTTCCAACCACTGGATCAAAGTTATCAGATATACCATCACTGGTTAAAAAGACAATGTCTCCCCTGTCTACTATAGTCATCGCAACT
The DNA here is from genome assembly GCA_034697605.1 of Metabelba pulverosa. NCBI lineage: Eukaryota > Metazoa > Arthropoda > Arachnida > Sarcoptiformes > Damaeidae > Metabelba > Metabelba pulverosa. Next base: position 54,624 of record JAQIXC010000066.1, read on the forward strand.
GTCAGGTTGTTTAGCTCCGGGTTAGTGCCGTCGACCGGCCCCAACGCACCCAATGCGTCTCTCATGTCTCGCATTGCGTTGATATCATGCGAACCTGTATTGCAAATAATTAAATCAATTCTAATATTTTCAAAATTAAAGCAACTTGACACCAGTATGAAAGCAAACAAACCCTGTGTTATCTCCCGGACCCCATATTTTTCGCTGTAAACATAGGCCAAGGAATCGCCAACATTACAGGTGCAGACAATAAATCGGTCCGAGTTCTTGAGTTGGCACACGACCGCTGAAATTCAAATGTAAGCAATGCACTATTAGGGGATGGGCGCAATGGATGGACGGATGGGCAGCATTACCGGCACAGAGAGTGGTGAGTAAGCCGTCCTCCTGTAGTATGAGATTGTGTGCGGCGTTGAAAGAGCGGAGAAGGGCTACGAATATGTCCTAACGAGGGAAGAGAGGGATGAGTCATGAGTTGGTGAGAGCGTTCACCTGACGCTAAGTTGCAAACCATTGTGTTCTCTATCCGCGAGCCCTCCGAATAAAGGGCTTTATTTAAGTAATCAATACATCCGTGTACTGCACAGCGAGCCGCGAGACACGACTTCTCCCCCCAGTTGACGCCGTCGGCTAAGGCCAGAATCGCACTGTTCTCGCGAACGCATATACCAAATGAGTCGGCAATCGGTTCGCCTTCAGTCGTCAAATCAGATAACGATATATAACTCAGAGTTAATATAAATCTAATAATAAGTTTCGCCACAAATCTAAGTCAAAGCCATTACTCGAGTTAATAGAATTAGTGGAGAAAAACATAATAACAATAATAATGACCGAAATTAAGGCCAAACACTAGGGTTTGGGTAATAAATAGCGAACTGATAGGCATTAGCACATATAGCCCGAACAAACCGGCTTTTTCCTTAGTCTGGGGATGGCATTCGTAGAGCGTAGTCGCGATTCCAAACGCATTGTCGGTCGCGGAGTC